>UXGD01000301.1:0-69129 GCA_900474315.1 Torymus auratus
TTAAAATAGAATACAAACATTTGATTTTGTAATTGTATCTAATTATCTTATCATTTAAACTAATTAAAAATAAATCACAGTGAAAATAGTCGTCATAACCCCAAAAACAAAACTGTACGCGCGAAGTGCGTTTGAATTTTGCTAGTAATAGTAAATAAAGATCTAATCTCATGTGTAGAGCGTAATAGATTGCTCCAAAGATTACTATCTTGAGATCTTTGTAATAGACACATGTGCTAAATGTAAATATGGAACGGACTTTTTGAGAGGATCGTACGCAAGTCAAGGGAACTAACTAACGGCAAGGCCCTAGTCAAAGAAGCGACATGATGTGTATATTTTGATTTGTTCTATTATTATAGATGATATCTATTTTTGTTACATATGTAATGTTTCGAATGAATAATGTTATTTGTAATAAAATGTGAAAGTAGGATAAGATTTTGTAATGGCAAGATTTATTCTAGATGTGGAGTTCAAATAAATTTTATCATTAAGAGATAATAAATTTCATCTTGTTTTATGGATTTCTGTGCCAATCTCAAGTAAATTAAAATAAAAATAAATTAAATTTTAATCTTTCATCTCTGACTCAATGGCCGAACTGGACACCCTTTTTCCTTAATTTGTATGATCTAGATTACTATCCATAAATGGGCTGCAGAAAATTGCGCTTTGACGCTCACATCTGCCACAATGGCGTAGAGCCGGGAAATTCATAAATCCCCACACCCTTTTTTTCGATCGGGAGGTAACATGGCAATGAATTGACAGCGGTTTAATTTCATATACATTAGTGAACGCACTTGTTCTCACAAATTACATGCGGGAGAAAAAATATAATTAATTATTAGTTTAACAAGGATGTTGGTGTTTTAATCATAAAAGTTGTATACATCATAAAAGTAAAATTAGAATCTTTCCTTGATTGTTTTATAATTTATTGTAATTTGACGAAATGAAAACTTATCATCACTATGTAGTTTAAAATGAAGAGCCCCCATAGAAGCATGGCATAGAACATCTTAAAGACATATCTAATCTGTTCAAGTTTTTTTAAATTTTCTCACCGCAACGATGATTACTTTACAATAGACACACGCAGACGGTAAAAGTGTTCGTGCAGTAACAGCTGAAGCGTGAGAATGATGAGGGGGGATTATATTTTTTCTCACACTCGCGGTATTTAATCCAATGAGTCGTAATTAAAGCTGCAGCGCACAGCTTCCTTCTACATGTTCAGTATAATCGTGCGTTCAGAAAGTTTTTCCGACGATAAGTTTAATTGGTCGTGGAACATTGATTTAATACTGGAGTACAAATAATTTATGCTAATATCATAATTCATAATAGTTTTAGAGGAAAAAGTAAAACTTAAATGGTTAAAATTGTTTTTCTTTATTGCATATGAATCATTTATCTATATTATGTGAATTCTCAAATAATATAAATAAAAGAGAAAACAGAGTTTATATTAAATTTAGAGATCGTTCATAAGTTTAATATTTTATAGATATAAAAAAGAATCTTTGAAACAGTATTTTAAATCGTTTTACCTGCAGGGCGCCTACCCGGACGCAACCAGTTATACATTGGAGAACGAAGCATCGATCGCAGACCTTAACACGCGACTTGACGAACCGGTGGGTCCGCTCAACTTCAGGCCCAACTTCGTCGTTAAAGGAGCTGAGCCGTTAGAGGAGGATACCTGGGACTGGATCAAGATAGGTCAGGTGATCTTCCGCAATGTAAAGCCGTGCACGCGCTGCATCTTCACGACCGTTGACCCCGAGACTGGCAAGAAGAATCCAAAGGTCGAGCCCTTGAAGACGCTGAGGAAGTGAGTGTTATTTTGCTCGGTGTCGCAGATGCTATACACAAAGGGGTACAGTTAGAAGATCGCATGACAAATTCTTGCGGTTCTGGACAAATTGTCTGGGACTGTGAGGCGGATACTATGTTTTTTCTCCTCAATTGTCTAAATAATTGTAAGGATGCTGTTGCGTGCAGTGTCAGAATAGGTTGTAAGCCGTGGTAAAATTTAGATACAATAACTATAGTTTTTGCATTTTGGTTTTAAGGAATTTCTAAAAAAATATTTTCTCTGTAATAAGTTATCAGTTTAGTTTCAAAGTCAAAGAAAAAGATAGTTGATATGAACCAGACCTATGCTAAGAAGGAAAAGCGTTAATTAAATAAATTTTATATTTTTACGTGCCAGTTAGAAACAGTATTGAATTTTTATTATTTTCAAGTGGTTGATTTGAAAAAGGCGCATTTGTCATCCGATTGGTTGAAATGATAACATAACAAACTTTTTTTATAAAAAAATTTAATTTTCAATAAAATGTTCTGCTGAATATTAAATTAGAGATAATTTTAAATCTATTCTACTAGCATATTTTTTAAGAAAAACTAACTGATTATTTCTTTTTTTTTACTTTTGAGGTTTCTGTGCTATACGATCTTTGTACACATTGAAGATATTAAATATTTCAATAAGAATGCTTTCCTGAAGTACACAATATTTCAACTATTCAAATGAATAATTAAAAGAAACAATAATTCACTAAGATACAGATTATTATCCAATAAAAAACATAAAATCTACAAACTAATTATTATTCTTATTAGGTACCGTCAGATCACAGACCCCGAGCTACGACCATATGCCCTGGACAGCCCGGTGATGGGCATTCACCTAGGCCTACGCAGCTCCAACGGCTTAGTTCACCTCGGCGACCCTGTCTACGTAGGAGAGACTGAGGACACCCGACCTCCGATCCTCATCACACCGCCATAGCACCACCGTTGGGGCTCCTGCTACGGTGACGAGGATCTGCTGCTCCTCATGTAACGGGACGCGCGTGCATCGCTTTTTTGCAGAACAGGTGTGGCGAATTGAGAGCGAGAAATCGGAGATATGGATAACTAAAGCGTGAAATGGAGGTTTCTTGAGCGACGGAAGAAATGCTGGCATTTTTATGTGGGAAATCGTTTAACCGTTGGTCGCGATAAAGCTGGTGGTTGATGTTGCCGGAGGATTGGAAATGAAAGAGATTTGATGAGACAGTTGGGGGAAATACGTATCAAGATGTTTTATCGGCGAACGATGTAAAGGGGTTTGGAGTAGATTTTTTACCGATAATATTTCGAGATTTTTTGAGGAATTGCTATAGAATTATATAAACAAATGGAATTGCATGTAACTTTCGAGTTGCCAAATCATGAAACAATCATATACTGAAATTCGTTTTGTATTTCAGAATGCGAAGTTGAAATAAGTATAACAAATGAATGGTCTAAATGATACTTTTTGTTCACAATAATTGTTAATTTTTTGTAGTTATGTTTTGAGTTATGGTTCTATCAGATGTATCATTCCTAATAGTTTAGATTGTTATTTCATTTCAAGTTATTATTGCGTATGCTTTTCTGCTTACGGAGCTATACTCTATTTTCTTATAGATCAAATTGATTTATTTTACAATATTGATTTTTATTAAAAACTATTGAATATATTTTACCTCGATGATCATCTTTATTCCGACATAAATATTTATTTTACGATTTTTTAAATCATTGATAATTTGAACCAATTAATACGATCTACTTGTTTTGTAAAACAAAAATTTATAGTCAATATGTCAGTACTTACGAATGTATGCCGAAAGATTTTGAAAATTATATTGTTTTATATTTTTGCTAGAAATAGTTATATATTGTAAATCATCTTTACATACTATGTTGTTCTATTAGGATAGTACTCTAATTTATGGTATTTATACGACTATTTAATGATTTATAAACAGTCTATGAAGAAAATTCTAAATATTAAACGAATCTAAAATTTTTATAATATTGTACTTGCGTTGACGAGAATTTATTTAATAATATTATTCAATATTTTGAATAATATATATACACTGATGTAAAAATTAAATTCTATAAAGAAAGTAAGTTAATTGTCTTTGCATTACATACGAAATCAAACATTTTATACAACTATGCGTATATGAATATAAACACATTTAAGTTTATTTGATGATCACTTTTAATTTATTTACATATATATATTAAAAGTTATGAATATATAAAATATACGTGATAAATAAATGTTGAATACAATCGATATTGAGCTTATGTATTCAACTATATGTATACATTTTGAGAAAATTCGATATACAAACATCAAATAATAAAAAGGGGTTTTTAATATAATGTACGTTTATGAAATATACAAATATACGTATTCATTTATCTTTATCTTGTATCGCAATCAATGTATTTAAATTTTCAATATTTTTATAAAAAAAATATATGCAGTGAAAATCTAAAATTTGTTTATTAATATTTACTCGCTTCGATGAATTAGCAAAGTCTATAAATAAGAAAAAAGAAAAATACTTGCTGAAAGTACGAATTAAAACTTCTTTTTTGGTATTTTTCTCAAGTAGGGCAATTTACTAAGTAAACTACCGAGAAAAAAAATTTGTGAAAATTCAATTTTTAACATAGGCTCTTATGAAGAGAAAAGCATTTTGCTTCGTCATTTTATTAAAATCGATAATTTTTTCATAAAAACACCTAGAGAGCTAGGTATTTCAGTTACAAAATCTTTTTCTGTTAAAAAAAAATAACAGTCACCAGCAAAATTAAAATTTCATTTTATAAAAAACCGAAAATCGTGCTTTTTATATACGCATATATATCGCATGCATAGTGGTTATTTTTATGTATCATAACATATAATAGGTCCATATATAAAGTAAAAATTTACTGGTCATTTGACAAAAAAATATTTATATGTATATTTACTAGATTAGAACTTTACATAAAAGATTTCGTGTTACACACCGCGTAAATAACATACCAGATTATTTATGGATAATTCTTTCAACTGCTGTTAATTATGTGGATACTTATATCAATTACTAAATATTATTGTAACGAATTTTACTATAATAATTCACTAGTTAAGTCGTAAATGACTTAACAAACAAGTCATTATTGAAGTAATTAATAAGAATTCAAAGATAAATATTCCTCTAAAATGGAAAAAGGCTAAGAAATAAGCGAACAGTCATTCTTATCATAATAAAATTTATTTACACTACAAAATAACAAAGACGATGTACATGAAGAAACATTTCATACAATAGATTATCCTTCGTCGTGCGACGCGATTCGAAGCAAATGTCTCCCCGAAAAAAAAACCCACTCGTCGTTTCGCAAGACGTAAGGACGAAAAAAAGAACTACAGCGTAAAGATATCCCGCGATTCTTATGCGAATGCAAAAGAAAACGCGGATTGGTTATGAGCCTAAAAGAATCCTTTCTCTTTTCGGGGCAAGGTCTAAGCGGGATACATATATTTTTTTTTCTCTTCCTTCAATCACTCAATTGCAGGTTTCATGGCTTTTCTCTCGATATCTTTCTCTCTCACTCTTGCTCGATCGTATATATCATTCTCGTCTACGTTTTTCGTCTTTCCTCGAGAGTATTCGCGCGGAGTGAACGACCGCGTGAACAATATATAAAAAAATTCTTCTTCCGAGACATGTATAATCTGTTCAACAACAAAACGCGTTTCCCACATCGTGATATAGACATGTCAACAGCCTTGTAGGAATGAAAGTGTCTGAGAAATTTCTATTTATATAATATTATATATCATATAAAACAGAACTACAACAATTTTCTCTTCGTGATATTTCGTTACGGGAAAACCAATGCTTCGCAGTATCAAACATTCCAATCCACTGTAAATATCTTATCCATTTTTCATAAGAATTATTAGTTTAAGAAGATTATAAAATTTCACAATTAAATTTTTACACAAGATAAGGATGACTTAATACACTCAGCTAGAAAATAACAAAGATTTACTTTTAAGATATTTATTTATACAAAACTTGTTAAGTAAACAAAAAAAAAAGATTTAACGATTTCTTAGCACGCATTGATTTTCAAACGATGATACACAAATCCGCGACAAAAAAAGAGAACACAAAAAGGATTTATTTGTCATCGTTGCGTCTCGTTTCAACAAACAATCAACGCCTGGCACTGTGTTTGCATCCGAAAGCGGGGACTATATACAAGAGTTTTTCTCGCGCTCTTCGTCCGCGCGCACGTTTACATAATTATATAATTGTGAGTATACAAAGCAGTGATAGAAAGGCAGTGTATCGCGTTACAAATGTCGGTTTTCTCACCAACCGTCGAATCGCCCGAAATTCAATTAAAGAAAAGAAACAGATAAAGATATATTATAAGTTGAAAGAAGATGTAGAAATGATAGAACGATTCGACGATAATTTCACAATCGAGTCGAACACGAGTATGTAACGGACAGTAGCAGAAAAAAGGCGAATAGTCCAGTGGAAATCATTTTGCCGATATCGGAGAGAAGAAATCGACTCTTTAGTGATACAAAGCTAATACAAGAAACCACGCGAAAGATTTTTTAGATTTTCTATAGAATTTTTTGTTTTTGAAAAACCAGTGCAACGCATAAATAATGAAAAGATAATTGTAAACGTAAAAAAGGGCATACAAAAGAAACAGAAAACTATCCTCTATCTTAGCAAATGATCTTGTCGGAAGCTCGATGACAAAACAATTTCCACCACGGCTTTATATATGGAAGGTATAGAAACGAAAAAAAAGAAAAAAATAGGCTGCAGCTAGCGGTAGACGAAAGAGGATAGAGACAATAAAAAAATAATTCAATATGTATACATATATATAATTTACGAAAGGAAAGAAGAAAAAAAAATATTAAGGAATAAAAAGGTCATCCAAGGACCCTCCGTTCTCGGCCTATTATATTCTTTCTCTCTCTCTCACTCTCTCTTTCACACTCTCTCACTCTCTACAAAAAAGGAAAAAACATCACTCTCCGCCGCCTCTCTCGTCTGGATCTCGCGGGCACAAGGAGCAACGTCGCGCTCGCTTTACACATCCGGGTAAACGAACAAGAATTTATTCATCCCCCCCGTATCTAAAAAAATCCAACATACGTCTACAATATTTATAATATTTCTATATGCGTATATAGAGTGCACGTCTCGCGTGTGTTTGTGTATATCTGTGTGTACGTGTATGTCATGACGTTGCCGTCGTCGTTCCCGTGGTCCACTTCTTCTCCCATTGACTCGGAGGAGACGAGACTCGGCTACTTTTTCTTCATCTTCTTCATCTTCTCTCCTCAGTTCTTCGATCGATCGAGTCTCGCTGCTCCCACACTCTGTCTTACACATCGCGTGTCTGCACACGCGGTTGTCTTCACATATTTTTTTTTATATAGGTTTAGGCTCTCTTTCGCTTGCGCGATGATGATGATGGTGGTAGTGGTGGTGGTAATGGTGGTAAAGCTGATCTCGGCTCGGCTCGCGTGGACTGGATTAAGTTGGACCCGGCCAACTGTCTCTAGATGATGGAGGTGATCAGTCGCGCCTTGAAGTTGACGATGCGCTCGCTCGTGGCGGCCAGGCGCTAGAATGGGAAGATTTTTGGTCATTAGTTTTTACGAATTAGTTTTAATTGGAGAAGGTTGAAGAAAATGGGTATAAATTGTATCTTGGAGAATTATTTTTATTTATTTCTTTTTAAGTTTTCACAGTAAATTTTTTATTCTATATTTTTATTATCAATTTGTTTTACTATAGGTTAGTTTTAGGCTATTAATGAAACTTTTCTGTAGAAGTGTTTATATATTTCGAACGTTACTTAATTATTACCTCCAGCAATATAATCGACATTTCTTTATTCCACAAAAAGTTTATTTTATTCAATGATAAGTCGTTTTCTTCCCAGTACCTACAGCTCTAAGCGGCAAGCTAAACGACATTTTATTGCATCAAAGTGTTTCCCAACTTTTAATTTCAATGAGTTTTTATTATATTATCTGCATAATATCATTTAACAGCGTTAAACAAAACCCCAGCATCGCTTCCTTATAACTCAATATACAACGGCGCAGTGAATTTTACAAGTTATTCCGATTTCATGACGCGGCGAATAAAAAAACACGTCGCTCGTGTATATAAGGAAAAGCAGCATCGGAACTTATTGTCGAAGAAGGAAGCCGAAAGAGAGGAGGAAGTCGTTAGACCTTCTCTGGCCGTCATTGCGAGCCGGAACGGATATGTATTCGCGCGTGCGCTACGCGCGGGAAAAACAATTGAGAGTAATGAAATTGGAGCAGAGCAGTGGTAGAAAACTCACCAAATTACATGCGTACGTTCGCTAAGTAGCCTCAGCGCAGCGTAATGAGCGCGCCTCTACGCCACGAGTAAATCTCTTTTAATAAACAACAATTTTCCGTAATTCAACTCTGTTTTAAACGTTATTTAGGAAGGAAACATTGGAACTAATGTTTAAACGTTGCACCATAACCGGATGTTCAAAAGCATTTCGAAAACGCGGTTAACGATATTCTCTCTTTCTCATTTTCAATACGCAAAAGCGAATGAAAAACATTACTTAAACCGAGAAAAACGCCATGTACATACACACACGCGTTGCACACCGATCAAACGTCGACTAACGTATGAATTTCCAGTCGTACCTATACGTTGAACGAAATCATACGTTCGCCGATGCGGAAGGAAGAGCGTGTCTCGCTTTCCGGTAGAAAGAAAACGCTCCGAGCTGAAGAAATTACGCGCGCAGTGCGATTACGCGCAGCGCCGCGTGAAAAGTGCGTTTAAGGTTTGGGAAAATACTTCTGCGAATCGAGAGCCGCAATTAGGTTTGATACTGTCCGAGGATATAATCGGACGCGGTCGTAACATTTTTACGGGTTGCTGATGAGCTTGTTAGGATTTTTTTTGCGCGTTTTGATTAAGGAGATGAAAAGTAACTCTGTTATGCAAATATGGCGTTTGAAAGGGTTATTCGTGAGTATTAACGAGGCAATTTAAATACCGATAAGAGTTTCATTAAATTCTTTTCCTTATCGAACATTTATACGTTTTTCATTGCGCTTGAAACTCGATAAAAACAATTAACTGTTTCAACACTTTCATTCACGGCAAAAAGTGACGTTTTTATGTATGTGTATCATATACCTTTGCACTGTAATTTTTTTCTACTCATATATATACATTCAAATATGAAAGTTTTTCCGTCGCCTTTATGAGTCATGAAAGGAGCAGGTTTCTGTTTTACTTTATACACTTGGCTTCCTTCGGTGATAGCAAAATAATGAAGTAATTCTTCGAAAGTATTAACCCGACTTCGTAATACTTATGCCCGCGTTACGCGTAATAAAAAATGAAGCTCTTTATACGTTATTTTTCCTTAAGTAATTGAGATCCATTACGTTATTCTGAGTCATCGTCCAAAAGATTCCGGCTATTATCAAAGGAGAAATTTGTGCAAATATTAATCTGTAAACATCGCGAGTTTTAAAATAATCCAGGTTTACGTTTCAATTACATAAAGGATTTTGAGACTTGTGAAAGAGCAAAACAGTCAGAGCTACCAGGCAAATGTTACCCAAGTATCCTAAAAATGTTGTTGTATACAATTATTTCTCTCAATTTTAAGGAAAACACGTTTACTTAAAATATATTCAAATAAATTTTTCCTCTTATATACTGCCCAACAATACAATTACGATTATATATTTCAAGAATGTACCGTCGAAATGTTACAAAAATAAATTTTGACGACCTATACACGAACCACCCGTGCGCAATGCCAGCCACGTAAACCCCATTAGCGTTATATGCCGCATGAATTTTTATAAAAATATTTCTCCACGACAGGAATCATAAGGAAAAACGGCATTGAAATGCACCGCGCACATTGCCCCGGCATCATATGTACACTTTCATTCCATTTTAGGCATCTCCAGAACAACGTCGTATATATTTAACCAACTCGCCGACAACTTGATTTTCATTCTCCTGCTCCTCGCTGTTAAACAAATTACTCTATTACTCATTTTTTAATATCTCCACTACTTATATTCACTTTCCATACTCCGAACCCTATTATATACACTCCAGTGTAAACTGCTTCTGCGTAAGGTCCACTCCAACCGGCGATAAATCAGACCATCGTCAATCACCCCCTTATATCCCCCAGGCGTTTCCAAAATTACCGTCCTAAAACAACAACAGCCGCGAATTCCTCGCCCCGAAAAATCACCTTTCCATCGATACACCTTAACGCCGCGCGGTCCCACTAAATAATAATAATGATAATAAAATCGGCCGCTCGCGGTCTCGTGGCACGCGCGCCCGAGTGCTTGCATAAGCCTTCTCTCTCTTTCTCGCTCAACTCGGACGCTATTTCATAGAGAAAGTATCGCGTGGATAAATTTTTGCTTTCCACAGCACCGCTGACTGACCGTTCGCTCTCGGACTTGGCCAGCACCGCGGCTTATGTAATTTTTCAGCGGGCGCGCTCTGAAATCCGGCCGCCGCCGTCGCGCTCTCGATTATACACGTCTCGCGGGCGGCTCTCTTTTATTATTATTATTTTTCGCGTGCGTGCGGGAAAGTGAGAGGGAAGGACGGGGCAGCTTGGCCTTCGTTCTTTTTGGCGGTTTTTGGGCGTGACGGAAGGCCGGTGTGGGAAAATTTTCGGAAGAATGAGGCGATTGTGTATGTGTGGACGCGGGCTTTTAGGGGAAGAAAAATATACGGAATTCATTTTTCTGGTGAAACGGGTTCGAATGGATTTTTGTAATTGCAGGGTATATAGGAGTGGTGCGTGCGCGCGTGGAAAATGATTGGGAATTAATTATTGGCAGGAGTAATGGTTATTGCCTTGGCAATTTGAGATACATAAGTTTTCTGCGAGTTCGGTAATTGAGTCATTGTTAACTTTAGAAAAATCGTTTGAGAGTCGTGGTTGCGAAGTTTTTGAGAACAAACTTGCGTAAATGTATCGGTTCATTTTATACAACAATAAAGTGTTCGATTTATTTGTAAATTTAAAATTTCGTTTAACCAAACGCGTTTATTATACGCATCGTTGGACAATTTTTACATGTCTTCGGTGCTGTAAGCAGTTTAAAGCGTAGCAACTTAACATATGAATATCTAACACCAACGGAATAGTTTCAAGTTCATTATGGTAAAGTATTATACATGTATCTCTAACAGCCGATCGGGTTTTAAGAGTAATGTATAATCCAATTATTTCCATCTGGCTGTTTCGAAATATATAAACCTTATAAAATACGTCTTGCGCACTACATACAAACTCAACTTTTCCATCATAAATAAAATTACTTTAAAAACTACATAAACTATCGGTTTCGAATTTAATCAAGTATGCAAAATTCTACTTTTCCAATATATAACATTCTAATACGAGTGAATTTCCTGTTTTATTAATTTCTTTGGCAAGCATCTATCTGAACCGCAATCTATATTTAAAAAACTATCAATCAAACGCTCATACAAACTGGCTAACCTTTAAACTCTGCATTCAGGCCGATGGCCGTTTACCCAGCAGACGCATATAATTAATTTCTAATTCGCGAGATTCCAGGATAAGGCTGCCGCGAACCTGTTCCATTAACTCACTGCTCGCCCCGACAAGTAGTACGACTTTACTCTCGTACGTCGCCTTATACGCAGTCGCACATATATACCGGGGAAAATTCCACTGATTTATAAAGCCCTGTCGGACGGCAAAACGCGCATTGTTACGCTGCGACTTCTGAATTTCGCCGGCAAAGAATAGAGGAAAATTAGAGCGAGAGAAAGGAGACAGAGAGATATATACATAGCGAAAGGTGCATTTAGTTTTAAAAGCGCCTCGTTAAGGAGCCGCGCGAACCGCTTGTTTATTAAGCGCAGGCGCGCGTTTCTCACTTTCATTCGAGCGAGTGTCTGTGTGTGTTTGTTAATTCCTTTTTATTGCGGCCGTTTTCGAGGATACGCTCAACTCGTGTATGATTCGCGGTTAATAGTGAGAAATTTTGCAATCGATATATATATATATATATCCATCATGAGCGTCGGAAAATTACATATTCAAATTTTTTTTTGGGCGATTTTTTGGCGAACTTATTTCGCAATAATGTTTACATAATTTTTCGGTGCGAAGTGCATCGCACGCAGGTTCGAGTGTGATGACTTATTTAGTGAAACTTTGATTCGCTTTTACTTTTTTTTTTACGGAGCGCAGCCGAAGATTTTACGACGCTATGCTAATTTGATTTAGGAAGTTATGTAAAGCTGCTGCCATGGATTTATTTATGCGCGAAGGTTTGTGTATTGGATGAGGCTGCCGAAGTTAACTGCGAGTTCGACTAATTATTTCCTTATTAAACGTGTATGTGTGTGTATACATATGTATTTTTGGTGCAATTACTTCATTATCGGTGATATAATAAATTTTTTAGAAATCCGGGTAGCCGATAAGTGCGTCTTTGAAATTGTTGGAGTACTTAACTTATTATTATTAACTAGTTGAGGTTTATTGATTAGAGGAGTGAAGAAAAAATTATTATGCTCCTTGAATGCTCACTACCTTAATTATTGAAAGTATGTTGCAATGCTGTTTAAATCTATGTATGGTTATAGGTTTTTACGGATATCTAATCATAAAAATTGTATCTCTAATTAAATGTTTTTTAGGTTTCGTATAGAATTAAAATAATGAATTCTTTCTTTTAAATTTATTCTTTTCTAGTCTAAGATAACCAACTCTTTTTATTAAATTCATATTTTCTAGCTAAGCGTTATGACCAAAGTTACACTTCATCGATTGCTTTGATCGACCAGTCTTATGACTTTCAGCCTGAACGTTTAAAACATAAGATTGCTCTCTCTTTTCCTAGAGAAAGGAATTATAAAAAGTTTAATATCAGATTACATTTATATAAAATGAGAAAAATAGTGTTATAAAGTTTCAACAGTTCATGAATATTAGACTTTTCAACATTTATGTTTAAATTTAAATAATTGTTTCTATCCAAATATTCTTTCTTTTATAAACTTCACCGTATTATCATTTAATTCTTCTCCAAGATACCATATTATAATACAATACGAAACCATCAATTTTCTACTCACAAGAATAAGATCCTGGATAAGGTTGGAGATGCCTCTGTTAGCGATGACGAAGAGCCTTGTGACGGGTCCGGGGACAGCTTCCATTTGGGGTCCAGGCGTCGGGGCTCCAGCCGCCGGGTCACTCGTGCTGCTTCCACTGCCAGCTACCAGCTGCAAAATGTAAATTATGAGAAGTGCGTTCGCGGTTCAACACACCCTTAAGGGGCTTGTGGGATGAGGGTAGATTCTACGGGGTGGAAGTGAAGGTTGGGCAATTAGGAATCGAAGGCAATTTTTCAGATGAAAATATTTACGTTATGTAGAGGTGGTTCAGGTAAAAATGTATAATTAATACAAGTGTTTTATACAAACTTAATATAGTTATAAATTGTGCACTAGTTTGAATGTAACTTTTCTTGAATGTCAAAAATTTAGAAAGGATTAGAATAGGAACTTGGCAATTACACTTTAAAATCAGACTCTTAAGGAGAAAATGCAATTACTATGAAAATTCATTTATGCAAAGTATCGTGGTGCACTTCGAGAACTAATTGCGCAACCGGTTTAAAAGTTCACTTCTGAAAATTACAGGGAGCAAGCGTTTGTGCTTACGGGGGCGGGGATCATTGTAAATGCTGGACAAATAACGAGATAGATAATTTTAAATTGTAAAGAAGCGAGGCAGGATCCAAATGTCGCGGTGTGGGGGGTAGAGAGTATAGAGCTTTGTAAAATGCATAACAATGAGGTGCGCACTCTAAGTTAATTAAAAAAGTTAGTTCACACTTCACACGCTTGTTTTCCGAGAATGAAGACACTTGTGTTAATCGTGATCTTACACAGAGTGTTTTTTATTACTTACATTAGAGACATAAAAAAAAATCATGCAAAAATTTTGGGAATAATTATTCAAGTTTCTTGTTGGTTTTAATACACGCTCTGCAAGAAAATTAGATCCACACTTTGTGCAAAAGTGAAAATCTGATTTAAATTCTTGACAGCGAAAGTTTGTTAATGCATTTTCAAACTTTTGTTTTACCGTGGCAAGTATGTGAGTTATAAGTCTAAAGTGTAACAATAAAAAGGAAATATCTCACAATAAACGGTCTACAATAATTGTGAATGTAAGAATCAAGGAATGGTTGCAAGTATACGTTCACTGACAACTCTTGTCAATGGCTAAAGAAATAAATTTCAAACGAGTTTGATATTTCTCAATAAAATTGGTACACTTCAAGGAAACTTTTGCCAAGGTAATCAGATTAGTTATTTACATTTCAAAACTGACATGTATGGTAAAAAAAGGAAGTCTACATAAGATCGGATATAACACGACAATATATTCATCCACCTTTGGAAAGAAAGACATACAAACAGAACGAAAATAAAAGGTATGAGGAAAAAGATTCATACTTTGAAAAATCACTTAGAGTGCGCACACTGCATCTCCACGTCCAGCTCCAGCGCTCCCGACACTACGGTGCTCATTACAATTACAACTGGATCAAAATACAAGTAATTATAAGAGTGTGAGACAACTTCTCTCCTCCCCTCTTCCTGCGATTCTAAATCGCAAGCAAATCAAAATAATACTTTGTTTGCTGGTGTGCCTATTTCTTTTATCCATTGATCCTGCCGCTACGATTCTCCTCTCAATACATAATATATGTGGTTTGCAAATAAGTATACTTCTCAATGCTGGCAAATGATACCCCTTGTGTGTTGTGATGATGTATAAAAGCTCCCGCACTTTTTCAAATACAAAATACTGTGTGTGTGTACGTGTACGTGTGTTAACCCAACTTCTTATGCTATACTGCAACGTTCTGTAGTTGGTTGTATATAATTAATGACTAATGATAAAATTACATCTTGACTTGAGAAAAAGGTGCAGATCAGAATTTTTTTTCGACAATACGCACAATCTATGGGTGTTATGCAGCGCATAATTTTCTTTTTCGAGCCACGCGACTTGCGCTTGCGCCGCAGCATGAAGCGCGGGAAATTAAAAATTTTGAAACATCAGAATATCAGAATAAGAATATTATTTTAATAAAGTTTTCGTGTAATAAGGAGAATAAAAGTTTACAACCGCGACGACATGCTGCAACCGATTAGTGACGTTGCTCGAAAAATGTTTTGTACTTTTAAATACACTACAATAATAAAACTTACTTCTGGCAGACGAAACAACCGCGATGAATTTAAACTACTTTTAAAGTGTGAATTAAATAATGAAATGTAGAATTTCAAAGTTGCTTTTGTAAAGTGTTTGTATTCAATTGACGTAACATCTCGCGGCGGATTCGCCTACCAGCGAATTACAAATCAATAATAGATAATATACTGTATTTGTTCATCTACATACTCTCTACAATCAAAATTACAAAATAATCACTAAAAATACAGAGTGCAAAGACAAATTACAAATTACAAAAATGAGAATCGACAGTGACACGACGTGATAAGTTAATAATGGAACAAGTTGAAGAAAAAAAAATCATGAAAAAAATGTTGCTCGTGGCACTTTAACGAAGAGACGGAGACATGTCCATCATCATCATCATGATCATCGGCCGATTCTGTGGCTCTCTTTCCTGGCCAACAATTGCGTCATTCTTTTTAGTCCGTGATAAGTCGGCGTGGCGTCGGGACCGTTGGTGGTTGGCAAAGTGGATGACAAGAGAACGGGAAATGATGTTTTTTTTTATGACAATTTCTTTTGTGAATGAAGAGGGAATCTCAGAGGTTAGAGAATGAGTTGAGGAAACGAATTTTAAGTAAAAATTACTATTTATAAAGATTAAAGATTGTATTGTGTGTGATTGTGAATTGTTATTTAGAAGTGTACAATATTGTTTATTGTGAATTTCTCTATGTACAAGATTACTTTGAAACGCTAAGACTATATCTTTAAATATTATTCATCAATACAAATTTTTTTTCAATCTTTCTTTCTTATCAATGGATCACTATTATTTAGTAATTTTTACTGTAAAATTATTTCCTTCTTATGTGAGGAGATCAGGACGAAGAGATGCAGTTAGAATTCAATGAGCCGAAGCAAAAGTTTGTTTGTTTCTCTCTTTAAAAACATGAAAATTTTAATGAAAAAACAAGGATAGTATGAAGTAAATATTGCTATAGACAAGCGCAAACACAAAGATTCTCGTTGCGTTAATTGACACCGCAGTTTTGTCAGCGTTTGACAAGACAGAGCAAGAACATATAGAAAGGTATTAGACACATATCGAGTTATGTTATTTTGGTAAATTAGGAAAGTTTTGGAAATTAGAGTATACATACACAAGACACGATGTTAAAAATATTTACAACTTTGTGATGGTTAGGAATCGTGAAAATGGGATGCAATAAAGTAGGTCAAGTAAGTAAAAAGTATATGAGTAAAAGTAACGTAGAGTAGAGACAGTCGTACAGATAAAAAAAAGAACCACCTCTTAACCAATGGTTAAGAAGAAAGTGCATGAAATAAACTAATTTAAGTGAGTGTGAAAAACGTGATTGAAGGCAAGGCGGCGCGCGTGTATGCGCATATGTGTGCCGGTGCAGTAGGCGAGGTGAGATCCCCGGCATTGTTAAGTAGGTGCGACGAGCAGAGTAATTAACGGCTACGTGCGGTTAATGTGCGAAAAATGGTCTACAAATGGTGCTTCGAGACAAAACAGTCAGTACAGAGTGAAAAATAAAGATAGACTTGAGCGCCTTTTCCTTGCGTCTATTTGTCGAATGAATTAAAAACTTTAAATTAGAAAATTGAATTTTTTTTTCTTTAATAACAATTATTAAAATCTGTATACTTTAACGATAGACCGTTACGTTTAGTTAATATAAAAAATTAGATTTTACTTACTGCAAAAGCATTATTAAATGAAGTCACTGAAAAATGATAAAAATTGAGATATCACATGAATTAAAAGATGAATGAATGCAGCATTAAAATAGTATGATCGATTTGCGCCGCTAGGTGGCGCACATCTAAAAACATGTATTCTATTACTAAAACAATTTGCTTGTTAGTAAAAATTACCGCGAACACTAGCACCTAAATCTACATCTTTGGATTCTTTTGATATAAATATATACTGTATAAAAACAAAACCGCATCATAGACGCAAGGAAACCGGTACTGGTACACATTGTTATGGTAAAGTGTCAGTTAACCGTGAGTATTATAATAGAGGCGAACTTGCGACAGATAGTCGCGCATCCGCAGGACGAGCGAGAAAAAAATCGGTGTGTCGCGTGTCGGCTCTTTTTTTTTCATCACAAACTATACAATGCGTGTGTGCGTTTTTTTTTGGATTTTTTTCGTTCACTCCTCGAATCAGAGAGATATATATTTCGTGCGTGTGTCATCATCATCGCAGTCGTCGTACCGGTGGCATCGGCATCGGCATCATGGCGGTGCCGTTCTTGGGCATCATCCCCGCGGGCATCATTGGTGGTGCTGGTGCCGCAGGTGGCGCGGGCATCATGGCGGGGGGCGCAGGGGCCCCACCCGCGGCGGGCATCATGGGTGCCGGGGCCGGGCCGACGTCGCGCGACGCGCTCAGGCCCAGCCCTAAGCTCTGCGTGCCGGCTACTACTCGGTACACCGTACCGGCCGCTCTTGCCGCGCCGTCCGCTGCTTGCTACGAATGTGAACATCATACATGGGCTTTGACACACGCTTATTTGCACAATCGCAGTGAATTTGATTGATCGATGTCAAGAGAGCTAGCTGCGTCCTTCTGTCTGGGGTTTTTTTTTTCGTTATGAGTATAGGGTTGGGGGTGGGTGTTGGTGTTTGATTGTAGTCATTATGGTGAGATTTTGCGTACGCTGTTTAAATGACGGGGAGAGTTGCTTATATTAATGTATATATCATAGAGCAGAGGTGGGATTTATGGATTATGTATAAAATTGATAATTAATTTGTCTTGTAATTGTAAATTTCGAAAGTCATTTATTGTTAATAGACTATAGTAAACGTTAATAAGTTCAATTGTATAAGAAATTATTACTTAATCGCTAACGTTAAATTCGTAAAGTACTACAATAATACTGTAATAGTATTGAAGTTATAGGAGTAAGTATTATATAAAGCTACTTTTGATCTCTCCAAAGCTCCTATATTATATCCTTCCCACCTCCGCTTTACATCGATATTTTTCATTTCACTCATTGTCGTTCTCCTTCCCATTACAACGAATTTTCAATTCTGAATGTAGACGTCGGGAATGCAGTACAACGCCGTCGTCGCTACAATTTCCCCGTCTTTTGTTTGGCTGTAAAAATTTTATTAGTTACGCGAACTCCGAGACAGCGTTTTATGCGTCTTTTTTCTGCCTCCCACTGGACAAAAGACCAGCTTTTTTCACCTCAGTCTTTTCACCGTATATGCATACATATACACCAATTGCACGTGAGGATATTTCGCAACAACGATTTGTCTCTCGACGCGAGTGACATTTTCTGTTCTCCACCCGCGATTCTTACCTAAATCCAATTACGCGATACTTGGATGCCAGACAAATCGTTGCCGAGGCGAATTACGCTAATAAGTATAGGTGAAACGTATATGGCATTGTAATATTGATAACAGTCTGCGCCCTGTATTTGTGTCGTTGCTATTATAAAAGTGACTTTCTCACGAACAATTCGGAGACAAAGAATTTATTTATCTTTAAAGTAGCAATTTCGTTGGCTTTGTCAACTAAATATCCGTGAGAAATTTCCTAATCCACGCGAAAAACAGTGAAAAATGATTTTTCGTCGAAGTAAAAACGCTACTACACATTAACTTAACATCTCATTTGCACTAAATTCCTATAAAAGACCGAACGTTTTATGCATTTTCAATATACACGCGGTTATCCTTGAAAACCACTTTTTCTCGATCCTTCTTCCGAAATTTCAACGTCAGGCGCGTATACGGTCGGTACAGTAACAGTCTCACCCGGGGACATTATACAGGCACTTTACTCGCGCCCCATTTTGCAGTCGCCCGCAGAATGCCGTTTGCTCGCTTGCAGGCCGCGTGCGCGCGAGAGAGGGACAGCGATAAGAGAACGGTAGGTGAGATAGAGACTAAAAAAAAGAACGCGAAACGCCGCGTAAGTACGCGTAGACTGGCGCGATTTCGTGCGTTGCGATATTTCCTGCACGTCACGACCGCGAGCGAGCGCTCGTATATGTTAATGGAAATCGTTTTTTGCGCGTGTACACGACGCGAGTCGTTACGCGGCTAATCAATCGACTCTCTTTTTTTGTCCTCTCGTTTAGTAGCGCTCGCGTGCGTTTATTAAATGATTATTCCCCTTTTTTGTGGACGAGACATTGGTAAACATGTGTGGGTATAAGGTGTGTTGGTTTAACCATTGTCTTGTATAAGAATTGCGAGAATATAGGGCTTTTGGATAGAAAGTATCTCGATGTTGTTGGGCGGTTTTGAATTTGATATACGAACTGGAACTGTAAGAAAGTTCGGATTGAATTGCATGAGGTATGAAAATTTCTCAAGATTAAGATCGACCGGTTTTTCCATGGGAAAAAAGTATTTGTTACGACGTAATTGGACTATACTGGTTATACTTTATGTTCTGCTAGGAGAGTACTTGCAATGTGTCAACGATACCGACAAGTGTAAATTTGCTTGATTCTGTCATGTGGCCTGGCACTTTTCAATCAAACTTCTATCGTATGCAATAAAAAATAATAAGTTATTTAGCAACGTCAACGATCTCAAAAGTGTCACGGAAGTGGAGAGTGCCTATTTTCTTCTGATCAAGAGTTATGAAATTTTCTTGTAAAGAGTTGTAAAAAAAAAATCGGTAGCGAAAATATTTGAAACTGACGTTTATCTCAACCGTATTACGGAATAACGATACCCCGTGACATAAATTATTCTATAAAAAAAAACGAAATCATCAAAAACGTATCTTCATCTCGCATACCGACGAATTTGCACGCGAAACCTTGACGCACAATGCGCTCGCGCTTTCACCGCAAGGGCGGGCCGTTGCTTCATCACTTCGTTCCATTCATCCGCGGAAGCTGAGCCTATACACAACGATCGCGATCTTCTTCATTCATTCATTCGCGGGGCTTTCCACGCTTACGTCGCCGTGCCATTGTACGTTCAACCGCAATGGGCCATTGTGCTTTCGAGGTCGGATCTTTGCAGATAAAATAAGTATATAGTCGCGCAAAAAGATTTTCATTTCAGATAAGTCCGTGCATACGAGGTATATATATGTGAATCAATCTTCAGGACACGTGGTTTCACCTCGGTATAAGGCGTTTCTGCCGTTGTAAGGTTATTCAAATGCAATGATTATGAATGCGCGAATCATAGTAAATTAATATATCAATCGGTATGTGCGAGTTCTTTCGTAATCGGAAAGTGCACGCGAGATGGTTCAAAAGTTGATCTAGTGCTGAGTTGAGAAGTTTTGCGCGTGTATATACTTCGACAAAAAATAATTTGTGTGGTAAATCGAATCTTGTATAATTATAATTTTAAGTATCGTGTGTCATTTATTTTAAGAAAAACTGGTAGCAAAATTTAACGTGGCGTTTTTTCTACGTGAGAGACCTATAATATGTGAGATTTGTTTCGTGTATTTTTTTACTAAAACCTGTTTTAAAAATTACGGTATCTGTAAATTAAAATGATATAATGATAAAGTGAGATATGTATCTGGATATTTCAACCTGTAATTTGGTGTAAATATAAATATATCAAGTGTTTTGGTTGTCACTGATCATTTACTACTGTGATCATTAATTAGATGTCTTTGCAAATTCAAAAGCTTATCCTCTATAGTATATATACGTAACTCCGCTATGGATCACTGAAGTACATAAATAATGTTATATCTGGTTTTGATGAAATTCGTAGATGGCGATATTGTAATATTTTGTCTTTCGAGAAGGATTGCGTCAAAGCTTAACCAAAGTGAATGCAGGTTTTGTAAAAAATAAAGCATACGGATATAAAGAAGTTACAAGCACATATATGCCGCGATAAATAGTAAAGTACTTGTATTGATTAAAACGACGCACAACAAGAAAAGCAAGAAAGAGCAATAATGAGACAAAGAAAATGATGTCAAGGTAGTCGAAAGTTTAAGCTTAGAAAGTGAAGTAGAGCAATACGCGCACGGCAACGTAACGTCGATCGTGATTACTCAAAAACAATATAGAAAAAAACGCCCTCGCCGATAAAAAAAAACTTCAATCACGGGATAAGCTTCAACGCAGTCACCTCCACTGACAAAAATTACAATCACCGCACGAAGAAGGTTGACAAAATAAAAGAACAAAATCATCATCACGTTTCGCCTCTTTTCAAACACGTCAAACTTACCCTGATAATGTCGAAGAGGAAGTTGCCGCTGCCGCCGCCGCTACCACCACCGGCACCTCCGTTACCACCCGACGCGCCGAAGCCGAAGTTGAGGAACCTCTTGTTGCGGTTCTCGTCGTCGCTGGCCTCGATGTCTTCCAGCGGCGCGAGCTCGCCTTCGCTCGTCTCACCCCCGCTTGGCGCCTCGTCCGCAAACTGCACGCGTACCTCGTTGTTTTGAGACTCAGCCTGGTTCGCCTGGTCGGCCTCCACTACCACCTGGTTGTTCTCGCTCGCCTCCGGGTTCACGTCCTGAAAATTCCCGGATGGGGCGGCAATCGGTTAGTTTTGTTCTGGCTTATTTTTGAGGAAGCGGAAAAGATGAAGTTTGTATGTGTACGTGTGGAAGTGTGTGTGTGTATGGTTGAGAATAGCCGGATGTGTTTGACATTCATTTTTTACTTAATTAGCTGTCCCATGAGTTTTTTTTAAATGGTTTTTTTTTAACGATGTTATTGGTAATGAGATTGTGGTGAATTGATATGGTTGTTTATTGATTCGACAACGGTGTACCATTGAAGGACAGTGATAATATTTATGAATGTGTATTTTAACTGGATTGGTAATTCCGATTCCAATGCGTGAATTTGACTTTGAAGTAACAGAAATGTGTTCTCTATGTCATATTTGGTTTAACTTTAGCAATTTTATTGATTTCAAGTTAAGATTAACGTATAAAATTTCACATAACCAGTTAGAACCGTACGTTAATTATATGTTCTGATGCAGATTTTTATTTTTAATTGAAAAAAACTTGTTATCTTATTGAAAATATAATATTTTAATTACTTTTAAACTTAATTTATACGGTAATAATTAAATAACAGTCCCTATTAGAAATTGATAATGTAATATGAATTGATAATGTAATATTGCTATATGAATGGATGTCAAACACAGAATCACATAATATGTGATTTGATATTTGTTGAAAAAGCAAGAATTTGAAGCTACCACGATGTCTTTAACTCGTGGTAATGTGAAGTAATATAAGACAATTGTATAGAGCGCATTGAATAGTGACAGCAATATTGGCAACGGTGTTAAACATGTGTGTGATGGATCATGTGTATTAAATAATAATATGAAATAAGAAGATAATTATTATAAAATAAATCAAATCGAAGATAAAATGAAAGCTGAAAAAATATTAGTTAAAATAAGATATAGACACAGATAATAAAAATGCTTGTTTCGAGTATAAAAACGCAAAATAAATACAGAGTCGTAAAAAATTATTCTGTGATTTATTAGCTGTAAAATTGGCTCGCGCAAAGTCTTGTGATCGGCGAGCCATGGTATAACACATACACACACACACATACATATATATGGACGAGAAAAAAAAAACGTTAATCACACTGATAGAGCACAGAGGGGAAAAATGTTATATCGAGTCAGCCGATGCACGCGGATTAACCTCGGCAACGATGACTCTCAATGCAGTCGACATAAGTGATAAACAAAAAAGGTTTTCCTTCTCGTCTAACATTAATGCAAGGCCTTAATGTATGCGTATGACACAATACACGAGGCCTAAAAAAAAAGAGTCGGTCCTTTCCAGTTAGGAAAGGATACGCCGTGTGTAGCGTATCGGTACGTTCACGGCGTTTCGCATGATACACAGAATGATCATGACGATTGTAAAGCAGACATAGTAATTGATTGATAAGGTTTTCCTTGTTTTTTATTTTGCTAGTTTAGGTTATCTGTTTGAAGAAAATATTGCCCTGATATTATGTTCTAGTAGGAAGATATCCACTTTAGAGTACGTAAACAAATTTATGACAATTTTCCACTAATTTTATCATTTTTCTTTGTTTTTGCATCTAATTATTTGCATACTTGAATCTATAACTTTTTGCATTCATTCGTTGCATCTAGTTTGAAAAGCATATTTACACTTGCGTAATTAAAATTTTTTCTCGACGAAATTTTCACCAAAAAAACATCGTTTGCATATAGGAAAAAATCATTAACTTTGACTAGTCGTAAAATTTTTACTCTTCAAAAGAACTACATATCCCTGAATACTGGAAAAAACGCGCACATTCTATAAATAACACTACGTTTTTCTATTTCCCTCATTTACATCCAGTCAATTAAACCTCAATTTTCATCACAGCAATCCTAAACTAGCAAACAACCTTAGCAATTACTTAAAAAAAAAGCAAACATGAGCGCATAAAACATTAGCCATTGAGATGCGTAACATCCAGACGTAGATATAAGTAATGCGTTTATGAGCAGACAAAGTATAAGACATAGGACATCATCGCATTCGTTTTGTGAGCGAATAATGAGCGATACGTTAAAGACATATAAAGAGACACAGGACAGAGACAGGCAGTTGAAAAAAAAATAGTGATAGCGTAAGAGATAACTTTTGGTTTTGTTTACATTTATATTTTTGGTAACGACCATGCAGGGAGTTCCGCATCTTTCAGAAGCTGTCGTTGCCACCCTGTCCTTGCGACTGCAGCCACCCACGCAGATCCACCTCTTAAGAATACTTTTGCCCTTTTTCCATCGCTATACCTTACAGAGCTCCGGCTGCCTTCGATTCCATCTGTTATTCCCTTTACTCTTGGGGATTCATTCTCATTGTTATAGTAGGAAAAGATTATGGTAAAATTTTGTTGGCTTAGCAGAACTTTGCTATTTTATTTTCACATGCAATTAAATATTATTTTATTTCGAACTTTAACAAAATTTTACCATCTAAGGTTATTTAGTTTTCATTCTAAAAGAATTAATGAACAACAATAAACGTTAGAATTTAATTTAGGGATTTTATTATCAATATAATTTCCATTTTTGATTATAAGCTCAAGAGCTTACAAGTACATTATGACATACAAAAGAGAGCTAAGAAATGAGACTAAGAGACTTAGTCACTTCACACGTGTTAATAATAAAACGTAATAAAATTATTTTACAAATCATTAATTTTGTTAATATATAAGAGAGGTTTGATTATCGCGTTTGATTCCTAGTAGAACAAATATAAACTATATTGTACTTTGCTTTGTTATTGATACGGTAATTATAAAGTCAAACTCGCGTACTTTGGCCGGTCAGTTAAGTCAATCAAGATCTTAGAGAAAGATAAGAAGGGCGACACGAGTGCGACAAGTAGGAAGGAAAGTGTGGTGCAAAAAATCAGGTTAACGTTCCGCAAAATCTTGCGACATTGTCCTGTAAACGCCGCGAAGATCAAGATTCAACTGTTCGTGGTGTCAAAAGTGTAAGAGTGCAACGGCGAAGAAAGTGAAATCGTTCCACTAAACAATCAAGGAAGTAAAAGTCAAAAACTAACATAAATAGAGGGAGGCAAGATGTATTCAAACAAAAATTAACGAATACAATTAAAACTACATAAATGTATAAAACTAGTCAATAAGTACAAAAGGAGAAATAAATTATTCACTAAGGTAATAGATTATTGATTTTAGAATTTATTTGTCTTTGTGTTAAAGCACGGAATGTCTTTACCAAGGCAAGTACTTTTGTAATAGCGCCTGTGATTAGTGATTAAATAAAATTTAACATAAAGACCTAGTTTTTTGATTGAGAAAACCACAACGTTTTAGAGAGCATTGTTCGAAAAGAAATTTCCTATGAATCAAGCGTCCGCGAGACAGGTCGGCTCGAGACGTGGAAAAAAAAGTAAAACGAGATCAAAGCAATAGTGAGAGAGACGGGCGAGTGAGAAATGTGGTTCAGTGACCGCCGAGAGAAACCAAAACGGCTCTATCAACAGAGAGGTAATGTAAGAGAAATAATAATAATCTTAATTGTAAAATAAAAACAAATAGATGCGCATCGCGCAACTGTCCCAAATGTGCGGATACGCAGACGCATGGTGTATTAAACTATACAAACTTATGTTAATACCAAATCCGCAACTCGATACTTTCTTGTACCTGAAGTAATGTAAATCTTTCTCTTGTATGCAAAGGATGAATATTTTTAAATGCTATAAGCTCATTTTCATAATACTGACCTTATAACAATAAAATAAATAATATTAGGATACAAAAAATCAATAAGATTTTGTTGAAACTGTTAGTTTTCAATTATTCATCAAAGATAAAAATTTTTCATATTAATGAAACTCAATACATTTTGGATTTAGTTGAAGTTTATCTAATGTGAATAAACAATACCATTCAAATAAAAAATGATTCTAAATAATTTTAAATTGGAAATACACATAGAAAGACTACACAGTACAAAAAAGTATAGGATTTTTGTTTGGGCGTATAGAGAATCAAATAATCATTTCTTTAGCAATGATTTTACAAACTGTGATTGTAAAATCGTTTGTTTAATTTTTCATTGTTGAAAATTTTTTGATTTTTATAAATTAAATATAACTAACTAGTAGATGTTTTGATCATAGTTTTCTTCAATTTTCAATTAAAGTTATTGATCTTTCTTCAAAAGGTCGATCATTTTTCGTTTTCTAATCGTTTATCTTTGAGGATAGCCATATTGAATGCAGATGGATAGCGTGGCTTAGTACAGGGAGAAAATTGATTCAAAACTCCTCAAAATTTAACATTAACATTATTCCTACGGACTATATTAATCGTTATTTAAACTAAGTACAATCATTCTAATAAAGATACCTTATTAGAAGACAATTTTTTGTGTTATCCATTTCTCTTAATTCTCACCAATTTTGTTTCCATAGAAATAATGTAAATGGTATGTAAATTTCTCATCGAGAGTATCCATCAAAAACACTTTGACTTCTATCGTCTATCGCGTTTATCGTAACATTGTCAGTCGTGTCTTCGGTCACACCTTCCGTTACTTCTTCTGTCACACTCGACGCGACTGTCGTCGTGCTTGTACTCGTCGTCGAAGACGCTTCGACGGTCTTCACCGTCGGGAGGTCGAGTGAGATCTTGGTGCCACTGTCCTCTTTCGGCTTGGAGAAGAAGTCATCGTCGTCGACGAAGCTCTTGATACCACCATCATCGTCGTCGTCAAACGGACTCTTGACGTCTACAGTCGTACCGATATTTGATTTGGCGGCAGCACCGGTACCGCCACCACCACCGCCACCTCCGAAAAGTCCACCACCGCCTCCTCTACCACCGAGGACGCTTTGGATGACAACAGGGCCGAAGACCTTGAAGACCTCGCCGATAATCATGTTCACCTTATCGTCGATCATCTAGAAAATTGGAGAGTTTTTCGCGGTCCTTTCTTCGAGGGTTGATGATGATCGTGAGCCGATGTGAGAGATCTCCTCGCGGCCACGCTGGCTTTTTCCCAAAGTTTTCGTTGGCGCGGGAGAATGAAAGACAGAGTTTTTTTTTGTTTGTTTTGGCTGATGAGATGGAGAGAAGAGAACCGACGGTTTGTCTGTTTTTATTTGGTTCGGTGTTTGGTTGACATTTTTTTTTTGACGTTTTTGTTAACGATTGGTGCGTGAACGAAGATGGAGAAAATAAAGAGTTTCTTCGGGGCATTGACGGGCTTTGTTTTCTTTTCATTTTTGTGGGAAAAGAAAACTTGGGGATTTTTTGTATTGTTACTCAACTAAATAAATCATTTGTTGATTTAATGACAAAGTAGAAAGTATAGAACTATGTATAAAAATAAAAATGATGGTATAACAGTAGTACTATTGTTAACAGCAATGATAATTCAATTCTACTGTGCAAAGCCAAGAAATTATTGCTTTCAGTTAAATGGCAATTAAAATGCTGTTACAATGCAATCCGCATATGAACGTAACTGATATGTGGTGCTGCTTCGGTAACAGCTATATGTTTGTCTCTGCATATCATAAATCGCAGATGAAAAAAAATTTGATCGCTAATGAATGGGAGATCGATTATTTATCGTGAACAAGGCTTGATTACCTCGAATTACGTAATTGCGCGTGTTTCAAGAAACATAATTAGTCTTGGTAAAAAGTATATCACTCTCTTAACTTTAAGCTATTTACTTCGGCGCATGCAAGTTCAATTATCTCCAAATGCTTTAATAATGGTTGCTCTAAATATTTTTTGCGATACCCCAACTTTGCTAATATTTTATAGCCTTAATGGATACAATACATGTATAATTAAACAGACAAGAAAAACTGTAAATGTTTTTCCACTAAAACTACTGAAAAATTAACTTCCAACGTATCATTCTCTTGCATTCTTACACTACCACACCAGTACTTAACTAATCTTGAAATGATCAAGCAAAATCAATCACGGCAAAAATTGAACTCCACGTTATTCCCCCAACCAATCAACGTCATTTCCATAGTCTCTACACCCTAATTACTCACCAAAATTTCCCGCTTGGTTTGTGTAGGCCCCCGCGTGACAGAAATATGCGCCTTTTTTTCCTCCCGCGCACCGACCTAAGTATTGCGAAACAAGACGATACGATGCGACCTCGCGCCGAAAAGCCTGCCAAGCATCGACCACAATCGCTTTCGTCATGCCCGCGAGTGTAGAATTCAAACGCTGATTTTCGCGCACCAGGAATACGAAATGCGCGCGCGCGCGCCCGCTTTTCTATTTTGCAGATCGCGTGATACGTATGTGCGCCGCGTATCGGAAAAGTGAGGAGGAGCGATTACTACGGATTTTCGTAATGAGGCTGAAAGCGAGCCGCGGGTGGTGTTGCGATGGCAGCGTATACGCGATGTGTTTAGGAAATTATGATTTATCTAGGCGCTATGGAGGAGAATTTTTATTTTAACGGTAGTGCGAAAAGTAGGATTGTAGTAATTACACAGATGATATACGTAGCTTATTACAGAATATTGTAGTTTCTTCTTTCTTTCTCAATAATGTCATTACAAGTTATAATGTGAAAATACGTTTTGTGGTAATGCCAAACATGTACGCCGGTCTATACACATTTACCTCGATTATCTATTTTCGATTCTATCCGCCTCGACAAAGTTCAGTGACGTATCCTTGACAGGTACGCGCGTGATCGTTACAAAATCTATCTTCGAAATCACTGCACCGACGCGGTTCTCGTTTAAAAACTTATTATTATAGAAATCAAAGACGCGGGCTATAGGTATAGCTTTTTCCGAGTAAAAATTGTGCAATCCCGGTCGCCCGCGTTGCGATAAGTCCGGGCGCAAAGCGTTAAAAGAATAATGGGCTGCTCCGCGTCGCGTGGGCGCAGATATCGCGGCGTTGATTTCGATTGATCAACTCCCGCGAGCGGTCAATCGGAAATTACACCAGCCGAAGGATAATAACGAGTTTTCCGCTGGATTGCCAAATATTCGCCGGTATCGCGCGGTTCGCGCGCTCGCTCGCGCATGCCGGTATAAGAATATTAATAATTTATTTTAATTGTGCGTTGTGTTGCCATGTATATACCCAAATATTGCGTTCGATAATTTTGCAATGATTTATTCTGTAGGTATAAGGTGTTACATTGTTATTTAAACTTTCTATTCCATGTTTAATCAGAATAATGAAATTCTTATAATTAGAAAGATAAATTTACATTATATTAACGAAATATAGTTATTAATATTCATCGCAGTAATCTATAAATTAAACAAAAAAAAATCATGCAAAGATCGAACAATCTATAAAGCGCACAAAGAATTAAACCGTCAATCCAGTAGCGCTACCGGCATGATGAATTATTCTCGAACACCCATCGCCTCGCGTGCGAAAACACTCGCGGCGCAGAACAACAACAATGCGCGATTTTCCTCGCGCGTGCTCGCATAATACGCGCGTTTTGCACCTTATCGATGGCGGACACGCTTTTTACGCACAGCCAAAGCTATACCGCCGCCGTGAAGGAAGCAACGACCTCCCGCGTTACATTATTGTGTTACAAAGAGAGGAAGAAGAAGACCGCATCGGCGCAGGAATTTCCTTAGCGTCAGAATGTCGAGCTTGTGGGAAGGCGCCGAGGTGAATGAAAGACGCGTCGAGTGCAGTGTTTTTCTTAATGATTTAATTGTCCGCGAGGTGTGTATAAATATGTAGCATGGGAAATTTTGCACTTGAATAGCGCGAGGCGACGTTATCGCTTTATTATTTATTCGGTTAAGAGCGAACGTATTTTATACGTAAACGACGCGCGTGTGAAAAGCTTCCGGGATAATTAAACCACCAACTAAGTACGAAGAGACCACTGAAATTAAAAAATTAGCCGCGCAGTTCTTTGCATACATATACGCCCCTCGAACGTTGTCGAACAATGACTCTCGTCTCTCTTAAGCGTGAATAATTTTCCGGACCTCGTGTCGCCCGCGAAATCATCGGAGCGCAGTTCCGCTGCAGAAGCGCGTCTTTACTTTATGCCTCGGCTGCAATTAATACGTTGGGTTGTCTCGGTATACTTATAGAGCGTAATCGGCGCTGCTCTTTAGTAATGAGTCGTTAGGTAGCCGCTGGTGAAAATGGAACGGTTTCATGAGAAACCGGTGATTTGCGTTATATATATGTGAGAAGGCGTGTGTAATAAGTGCAGGTCGCGCGGGCTTACGCAAAAAATTTTCGTGGGTCTTTGAATTTTTCGTCGGCTTTAACGTTATACATATGGTTACATAAGCGATTTTCACGAGAACGTGCGTACAACGTCGAGCGAATTTTTACGTAATTTTTACCTATAAACCGCTATAAAGTAGTTCGTTATTTTTTCGGACCTGGCGTTTTTATGTGGTGTATTGATCGGAATGTGTATAATTGACAGCTGCCGAATGCGAGCATAAATTTAATTGTGCATAATTAAGCGTGGAATTCACCGTGTATTTAATTGTTTTCGACTTATCGATTTTGAGATAAACAGCGCGGCGGCGGACGGTAGTCAATTTCGTGACTCTGTTTTTAAAATGATTGTAATTGCAAAAGTGCATGGCTAATGATTTCTTAGAAAAGCGCGCATTACGAATGAACACCGGCCGATGTATACGTGATGCACACGTGAATTCAACTGACGTGAAGAGCATTAAATCTTCGTAACGCCTTGGCAAGGCTACGCTCATTAAAAACGAAATCATTCGCACGGTTAGCGTTTTATTTTTTGTTAGATTCCAGCTGGAAAATTTCCGGTTATTTCTTGTAGATTGTCGTAAAGATCGTGAACGTGATAATATAGTTTACAAACATCAGTTCTAAAAGAAATACTAAACACGATAACGAGAAATAATAAAATTGCGCTCTGTATAATAACAATTTTTAACAATCGACTAGTCATCAAAAGTTTCCCAGATAAAATTTTCCGAAAATTTGCACAAAACGTGAAGCACCGATTAGCGGCTAAAACCAGCCTTCATATACCCACATCTCTCTGGTACACTAAACAGCTTCAACTTTCGATTTTGAAAACTACATCATTTCGAATCTCACTTTAATCCATTACTCGCGCATCTCACATCCCTGCGCACGCGTGTGCGCACTCTTCCGCTCGTTACGCCCGCACGCGCGCGCGCTGAATTACATCGCGCCGCGGGAGAGAGAGACGAGAGTCGTTGCTGCTGCTTTCACGCGAGGAATGCGCGCCGACTCTTCGCGGGAGAAGGTTAGAGGTGGTTTTTCCGAGCGTTTCTCGTAGAAGCGCTGATTTATGGAAAGTGAGCACGCAGCGGTGGTATGTTTACGCGAAAATTATAACGGTGGAAGGTTGGATGGAAGGTGAAGGTGGATGTAAGGGATTTGGGTATTATTTGGGTGAATCATCTTGAGGAGTATAAAGAAAAAATTGTATGCACCGAAGTAAAGCAATTTTAGATAGGGATCTTATAGCTTTGTGGCGAGAGTGTAAAAAATTTCATGTTTTGCACTGCACGTGTAAGTAGCCATCTGCAGTGCTAAATTTACGTAATTGAGGCAATTTTAGCGTTGTCACCTTTGCTGGAAACTTACTGTCAAACAAAAAAACCTATTTACGTCGAAAAGACGGAAATTCCTAATTGTAAGTTTGCATGTTTGTCTAGTTTTGTTTGATACTTTATTAGGTGATCGCATGACTATGCAAGTAATAATACGTTAGTATAGCGATTATTATAATTATATTGAAATTGGAATAAAAGTATTAAATAATATTTTTTTTTATTACAGTATAATAAGTGGAACTTTCATTTCCTTGATTTATTAACAATTATTGTTTCCCCGCGATAACGTTGTTAAGAAAATATGAGACCTTTAATTTTAACAAGGAAAAACTAGTGATAACATATTTATTCGTCAGAAAGATTTCAAATTATAATATACTAAACTTTCTATGATTCTAATGTTAAAAATCCAGCGATAAAACTACGATTTCATCAATAATCCCGATCAAAAACTATTGATAGCGTCTCTTATAATACTTATCAGCGATTATACTGCGCGCGATGATTTTCTATTTTGATTGTCGCTCTTTAACGCGAACAATAAACGGATTACGTCAACGTTTGCCGAGTTCATGGGCTCAATATGCTCCGGAAGTGCAACACTTTGATTAAGGATATTCAATTTCAACAGCGAATGAAACCGTAAATTTCATATACAACAATCTGATACTTAACTGGAAGGGAAACTCGCGAAAAATGGGGCTTTGATGCCTGTGAAACGCGATTACACAGTAAATAAATCTCGGCAGTAGTAGACGTGCTGCTATTTATGTGACGGCTGTTTACCGCTGATTTACGTATTTCAATTCGCTACTTTTACAACACTTGATAAATTAGCTAGATTTTCTTTTATTCTTTGGCTGAATAATATTTTCGTTGTAATTAAATCTTATCTCACTTTACTCTACTAGAGAATATTGCCAAATAAAATCCATGTAATATCTAACGATTTCTCCTCTTATAAAGAAATAACCGTTGGAAACTCATATACGATGGTCTCCACTTTACCAGAACAAACTTCTTCAATTCTTTTTATTCATAAGTGAATTTCAGTCAATTTAAATCACACATTATAAAAATAAAACGAATCCAAGACTCTTTATACAAAGCGGAGACCTGTTCCCTACCGATTCACTAACCGATCTCAATGAAAAACGACTGTCGCATACTTGGCGACAGAGGTAAAAAAAATAGATCAATGATGACAACAGTGCTGTAAAAAAGAAGAAAAAAAGAAAAGGGGGAGAAGAAGAAAATGGCGCGCGCGTGGACACAGAGCCAACGGGGGCTGCTCGCTCACCTTAGATACGTCGGGGAACAATTGTCGCAGCAGGCCGATCGTCCTCTTGCTCCTCAGCGCGGACTCGTTGTCCGTTTCGACCACCATCAGCCGATCGAGAGCCTGGAAACAACATTCACTTGTCGTGGTCTCTTTTCTCTCTAGTGCTCTCTAACTACGTGCTCTGAGGTACTAGAGTGCAGAAGCATCGCGCAACATGTCATTTTGGACCAAGACTCTTTTATTTTTCCATATTGTAGAAGGACCGTCACCGTGTCGTTTGTCTTTTTTGATTTAGCGTCATCTTTATCTTCTACAATAGGAGAGGGTCTTTTATCAAAGTGACATGTCGCCGATGCGCAACTAACTATACGTGCAAGACTTATCAACGACGGTGCAGAGACTTAGAGACTAAATCTGCCTTAAAAAGTAGGTTGCTTCAGCTCGGTCGTGTGTCATTCATTCTCACGTACTTGTCGTCCTCCGTTACAATAATGTTTCATTATTCGTACGTACATACAGATATATAATTATAGTCGCATTTCGTGGAAAAAGCCTTGTCAGTGTGGTATATTGGGGTCAAGTCGAGAGACGGTCAAAGTCGAGATTACAAAATTTACAAAACGATGATTCTGGGATGGGATGTAATACATCGTCGGTGTAATTTGTTCGTTTAAAGAATTGATAGATGCTCGGTCATTAGGTGTGTATCTTTAGTCCGACTGTGTTTGCATCTGGTTGAAATATACCGTCAAGTCTTTGACATGCACGTACTTCAACTGTCTAATGCACATACTGATTATTTCTTAACTGCTAGTTTGATAAACATCGTTGTATAGTTGTGTAAGAAATTACACAATTTACGTGCCAGAGTCAAATTGACAGTGCAGCAATTGTTCTTTATCACGTATCCTCGGTGTGCACTACTAATATTGGCATAAGATGCCACGTAGTGTAACAAGTTGAATAACATCATAGCCATCAATCAAAAAATATCTTTTCTTATTATGAAAATTTTAATTGTAAGGATATATTTTATCATTTTATTTATTATATTTTTTTGTTTAAAAGAGATTGTGAATTATATAGCATATGGATTATTCTACTAACACTACCGAAGGATAATCAACGACATATAATTTGAAAGTAACGCTTAGATACGACATTAAGGAATGTTGTTTTAAGAGCACTTCAATAACGCACCTCTTGTGATTTGAAAAAGCACAAGCCGTACTTTACACTTTCTCGTTCATTCGAATGGAGGGAAACCGAATGGACATAATATCGGGTACTCATAATTTCATGTTCTTACACTGGCATTAGCGTAGATATCGCCAGAAATCGTCCTTACATGGTACAAAAATAAAGCGTTATGTAACAACAATATACATTCCGGAAACGTTCTCGCATTGGAAAGTATATGAATGAAAGTATGCAGAAAAGGATGAGGTGAAATGAATGCGAGTCCATTCATTATATGCCGTTTAATATTATTTATAAAATGCACATCAGATGAATGAGTTTAATCTTCTTATAAATATCCTCGTGCAGATAACTATAAAAAATAATAAATCCTAGGTAGGGTATTAATAAATCAAGTGGGTATTGAATTAATTCAACCATCTAAACAGGAAAAGAGAAAATTAAAATAATTTAGCGTAAGAAGGTAGCCCCGAACTCTCGTTCGCGAACAAAGCGAACACCCTGCTAAATCACATTAACTAAAACACCTTTCATAATAAATCCCGACGTCCCCGAATCCATTCGCTCCAATAAAGAACAGCCACTTATCGTTCTAAGAAATCAATTCTTTCCCGCGACTATTACCGCCCGCATTCGAGCCACCGTCTCGTTTCCTTAATTATTTTCTTATCTCCGCAGCTCGTACACCCGTGATTACACATGCGCGCCACTGTATATTTTCGCTGTTACGCGCATACATATGCGCGCACGGGTGCGATTTACGCGTCTCGTAAAAACAGCTATGATCCTTTGTTTATTCAGCGAAAGAATTGCCTCTCGGGCCTTTCACTTACGTGCGCGTGCGCTAGAGTGCTGGTCTAGGCGACATTAGCATTAATCATTACGAATATTACTAGGCTGCCGCGATTTTACGAGCTCGCGCATGCGTGAACGAACAAAGGGGCGTGTTTTTTAGGGGACGTGAGTGAGAGAGATGGAGCTTAATAAATGGTGACAGAAGTGGCGATTTTCTTTGCCCTGAGAAGGTGGTATGTGTCTTGAAAGTGTGCTGTGTCGAGCGGAATGGTTTTTTAAGTAGGGGGAAACATTTGTGACAGGTATAGCGAGATTTGAAGACAATGAGCTGGTATAGGGATAAGTATAATAAGTGTATGTTAAGCTTGGACAGTATGTGATAGTGTTGGGCTTCTGGATGTTAGAATAAAGCGATTTTATAGAAAATTGATATAGTTTTTTAAGAATAAATTGTATACAATATATATTTTTCAGATAATAATTTTTCTATGAGTGTGATAGTTATAAGGTGCAATTATAAAAGAAAATGATATATAATTTTGTGCCTTGGATGGACTATAAAAGGTTTTTACTGTAGCGTCCAGTTCATAAAGTATATTTATGATCCCATAAAAATAATTACATTTATGAAAATACGTAATGCACGTTACAAAATAAATACAGGGCAGAAAAGGTACTGAACTTTTAAAAAATTTTATCTTCTCATTAATGTCGGTATAGATTCACGCAATTGAAAGATAATTTTATCTTGGGACATACAAAAACAAATCTTTTGTGTTGATTTTATTTGCTAAAAACTCAAAAAAAGATTTAAAGAAGGCCCCGATCATTTATAATAATAACTACATTTGAAAACTTATTTGCAGAAGCCATCGTATTTCGGGTAATTATGCCTTTAAAATTACACTAAACGACATTCTCACTCTAAATTACACATCATTTTTGTAAATTGTTTCGTCATTGGAGATTTCTGAATCGTTCCAAGTATTGGTTGGGTCGGAACACCAAGCCCCTAGGCCATAATACAGAATATATCGAGAGTAAAATAAACCAATTAGAAAATTTTTTTCTTGCTCATTTTTCTTCCACTAAATCGTGCAATTTTATAGTTCCTATTGTACAATTTGAACAAAATATAGTCATCATTGAAAATTTAGTTTGCCTCTCATGGTCAATGAACTTTACAAGAAGAAAAGGATTTCGAATCTCAATTATCCACTTTATTCTCAAATATCTTCCAATGCCTCAACTACCACATCAATATCGACAAACTCTCTTCAGCAATTCTCGAAACTCCGCAAACTACCTACAAATCACACACGATTTACAGCCTCTGTATACCACGAATCACCTCTAAACCCTCTGCCACATCATGCAAAATTTCTCCCGAGATTTACAACCCAGAATACAGCTACAAAAGCCTATGCACACGCTTTGTCCGAAAAGCCGCGCTTGGCGGGCACGGAAAGAAAAGTCGCTCGCTGGCTACAGCTCGCGCGCCACGAGGCGTGGCAGCGTAGCTCGCGTAAAATCGCCAATAAATATCGGCCGCGCGCTGTGTTGGGCAACGTGCCGCAGTCGCCGCGCGATACGGTCCACTTTCTCTGCGAGTGGCCGAGCGGACAAGTCGCCGTGGCTGCAAGAGTGGACTAGGTATCGGTCGTAGTTGTAGATTGGAGTCAGGAATGACGTGGGAGGAATGGAAGTGTTGTATATAGGTGATGAGGTTGGATTGAGAGGGTCTGAACGAAGAAGATGATTTGTGAGGATAATTTAATTTTGGCTTGTAGTGTGGGCTGTATTTTAGATTAAAATGTAGAATATTGTAACTGTAAAGAGGGAAAAGTGGATAGGTCAGTTATCGAAGTACCGATATGGAGGTGGTAAAATACGGCTGAGAGTTGAAGAACCGAAGCTTTGCATATTAAATGTGTTGCTTCGGAAGTGTGACTACGCAATGCGTCAGTCAATTTGAGTTTTCGAACGTAAAATGGAAAATATTATACAAGCGGAAATTTTTCACACGGCGATACGTAACCCATTTACGATTTGTTGCTTAAAAAAAACATTGGCCTATAGGTGCCGATGTAAAGACTGTGATGTGGATGCTAAAAATACGGAAGCGAAATGAGACCTTTGAATTTTTATTAGAAGGTTGAAAGTTTCATATTTCTATGTTAATTAGTAGTTACGAGGAGCAATTATTGAGGTATCGAGGAAAAAGTATAAATCGATGAATATTCTATAAATATTTGATTCATCGGAGGTAAAATTGTATTCAACTGGTAATTATTGTTTGCTGAAAGAGTTTTGCGAGAGGCAATTGTGAAACCTCTACAATGGTGTTTTTTTCAAACATTTAGGACGCCGGCGACGAAGTGACACGAAAATACACGCGGTGCATGTAATGTAACCGACAATTGAATAAATTACATATTCTGTAACCTACTTAACGCATGAAGAAATTTACATTCATAGAATATTAAAATATATTTTTTAATGTTAAAAATAGTTGAATAATGTTGTTATAAGAATTTATTTTGTTATTAAAAATTCTTCGTATGCTTAGTATTTATTCAACTGATGTATCTTTTTATCCAATATTTAGTAATCATGTAACTTTATTCTACATATTTCTATGAATCAAAAGCTAAATTAACGTATTAAACACTTTATTGATAGAAATAAAATATTATCATTCTGTACACGAAGAATCAATAACCGATATGTTGTTGTTGCTACATAATCACGAATCATAATTTATATCAATAAATAAATATTTTGTTGAAGCAAATGAATGTGTAATGTCTACATAGAAAAATTTTTTTTTGTATAATAGTTTCCAAAATACCATGCCATCCTTATGTACGACCATACTCTGTTATTTTCACTCATAAAAATGCAAAAATCACTCGAAACGTGTATTTTGAAACCAATCAAACTATCACAATTTCCTAGATACAAGCCTACACCGACGTACAAGATATAATACAGAGTATTGTACGATCGCTCGATAATCAAAAGCCCATCATACACCGACGTTTTATACGCGACTTTCCCCAATAACAATTACTTACGGACGAAGGAGAAATTTATAAGGAAATGAAAACAATTAACATTTATAGAACCTATACGCGCCAGCTAAAAATAGAAAACTAATGGAATCAAGGTTTCGCATGACTAATGCCAATCGAACCTTTTAGCGTAATCGCCGATCCTGAAAAACTGTGACGCTGAATCTCGCGACGCGTTTCTTCATCTTTCGCTGCTGCACGCGCGTCAGACCGACATTATATACACGACTATCTTCCTCCTCCGGAACATCGTAAAATCGCTCGGTCCGTTATGTTGCGCAATACCTCCGCGTAATATAATAGCCGGAGTTTACACGCGCAGCTGACATATCGTTGATGAATGGCGCGCTACTCTCAGGAACGAATTTCATTTCCTGCTCCGTGTCTTAATATTTGTCCACTACAGATGAATCGCTATATTTAAAGGCCAATTAGGCGGCAAGTGCGATGTCGATACATCACGTAGATATACAATATACAAATGTACCTATCTATACATATATACACGGCCATTCAACCCATTATTCCGCAGTCAATTAGGCCGGATCCATTGAATCCAAATACGACTAATCGCGCGCTCCATTCTCTTACCCGCGCTTTGCATTCGCGTTCTTTCGCTGCGCATTCATGTATACGCACGACCTTAAAGGCCAGCTGGGCAAGAAAACGCTGCTGCTGCTGCTGCTACGGCATGTATGACGCAACCGCGATCTGCTCGATTCGATTTATCCTTTTTCTCCTCTCCTCCTGCTATCCCGCTCCGCACTCTATTTGCTGCAGCTGTTAGCCGCTTTACATTCTTGCAACTATACGGCAGCGCGATTTTTTTCGTTATTCCTTACTCCCGCGTAAAAAGCCCAGGACAATTATGGATTCGGCGGAATTAATCCGGAGTGATACCAGTCGCGAGCTGTCCGTTCCGTGCTCCTGGCGTCATTTGATCGGTTAGAAAGCGGCACGGCCGATTAGTTCTAGTTTCGTGGCGGGGAAATTATGCAGCAGCTGGCTGTCACCGAGTGGTGTGTAGGTATATATATTATTGGAAGGATTCACGCGAGCTATACGGTTTTCCGATGGACCGAGAGTGTGAAGGTGCGAGGTTTTTTGTGTAGGGAAGGAGGGAGAGAGAAGGGGAAGTCGACAGCCTTGTAACAGAAATTCGATTTTTATGAGGAAATTGAATAATGTTGATTTAATTGCGAACGGGTTCGGTGCTATATGGTAGCGATGAAATAGTCGACAAGGGTATTTTCAATTTTTCCATTAGTATTTACAAAACTCTGGTTATTCGTAATCGGTAGAATTTTTAATTCCGAGAAATGTCAAGATAATTAAGAATAATATTATTTTTAAACTTTATCATACGACCAACCATTAGTAATTATATATGTAACTACAATGCTCGCTTGATAAAAGAACAAAAATGAATAAACTTAATTACCCCGTAATTACACTTGAAAACGAGAGCGATTCGGAAAACCCGCCGCCGTATGTTCGTCCGCTCGCCTGCACCGAAGGATGAATTTCGCCGCGTCGCGCGTGCACAGAGCCGTCAGAAGGGTGTCAATGTCATCACGCGCGACCTTCGCTCTGTCTCTGTCAGGCGCACGCGAGTCGCAGTCCGATGTACTCGTCCATTCAACGTAGCGCACGCGAATGTAAAGAAAATGGGATTCACGAGGCGCGATTGATTTACGGAGCTCGGCGATGTCGAGGCTCTCGTTTACAAGATATAAAGAGAGAGGAAAACGTGTATAAGCCTCTTTTGGCGTTATTGGATTTGGTTTATGGGTGAGCGAGGAAGAGTTAAGAAGTGAATGTGTCAATTTTGGAGTGAACTTTTGATAGTTTAATTTTGGATGATTGGAAAGAAAAGAGAAGATAATGGTTAAGTAGAAAAGACCGGGTACGGTAAGACGAAAATTTTCTTCGTGTAGTTCACGAGCCACAGCAAACTATAGCTTTAAAAAATCAAGATTACACAGTACGCTTGGTACCTGACACTACGAAAGATACGATCAATCAAAGCTCGCGTAGAAAATTACCGCTGAAGTATAATCCTCGAGCCGCGCATTATCCACTTACACCCACACCTCTCGAGGGCTATAATTTTGGAAAAGCTATGTGTATACATAGAACGACGCGTCGCGGTGTGTCTATATATATCTATCGCGCAATCGCTCACGAATCGATTGTCCCGGGTGAAATCGCGCTCTCCACTATATCTGTACAGCGAAACGAAAGCGAGGCGAGGATTTGGAACTCGCTCGCTTGGTCGCGAGATAAATCGATTGTTCGGGCGAAAGTCGCCCGTTTCTTCGGTTATCGCTTTTTTTGGGAAGCAAAAAATACGGATTGGGTTTAGGTGTGTAGAAGCTTTTGGCTTCTAGTAGTAGGAAATCGATTTTGGCGCGAGCGAGAAGAAATTGGACGCTGCGTTACGTTGATTAGTTGGAGTTGCGTAAATGGATGGAGTAGGTATGACGATTCTTATTGGATGGGTTGAAGATATGTTTGGTGGGTTGTACGGTAGTGCTGTTATTAACGTGTGTTGCGAAAAATAAAATTGCACGATTATAATTGGGGCTTCAAAATGATTACAACATCAATTACTTGTAGTATATAGTTATTTTTATCAATGATAGTACGTATTGAATCAAAAGATAGCTAACCAAAATTTTGAAGGTACAATAAAGTTATTCTAAAAATGCCATAAATTAGGCGGAATCGTGCCATTAACAGGAATCATGGAACATTATTCAAATGAGGATTATATCGATGAAAAGATAATTGAAAAAATTATATAAATTTATAATATGTATACTTCTTCTGCATAATTCGAATACGTAATATCTTCCGATACCATGAATATATGGTAATGCAGTGGCTCTGCATCTCTTATTTCGGAACCTGAACCCGGATAAACCTCATCGAAAACTATGATCTACCATGACAAAATATCAAGACTTCTTGTGCACTGGGAGACTTTTCGTCAAGACTAGAATCGACTAATTGATTTTTCGAGCTAATAGGCGTCTTATCTTTTACGCAATGTATACATATTTATTTAAATTCGAATTCCAGTAGCGTTGCTCAATCAATTTAAAAGCGTCTTTAGTATGGCAATGCAACGTAATTTATATAGATTGATACGCACCTTCTAAAACTACATAGTCACATGAGTAGGCACATATATGTGCGTACACGCGCGCAGGCGAATAATAGGGGGAAAGTTTTGGCCTGTGTTTTTTTTATGACACTTTCTCGTAGCAAAGGTTCCACGAAGTGGATATTCATAAAATACTGCCTACATAGTTTTATATCAATTACTATTGAATCATCGCTAAAATCCAGGATGAACATTATGTTTATTTTATCCATTAAAACGACCAACTCTTTCAATTACTCGTAGCTAATAATTATACCGTACCGATATAAGAGCCTCGAATCCGAGTAAGCGGCGACTATTTGTTTGATTATTACGGCCGCAATGATGGGGGTACTTTATCTCGGCGTAATGAGTGACAGGGAGTATCTTTCGCGGAGATATAAGTTGTCTAAACATAGTAACCTTAAACTATCTTTCGGGCGAGATTGAATTAAAACTCTCTACCACTTAACGTAGCAGTTAATGAAGACAGGGACGAATTAAAGTTTTTTTCGATTAGTAATTCATTCTCTTGTTTTTACCATATTTTATGACGAAGAATTTTTTTGTATAATATTGTGTGATACGTAATTGGAAGATATTAAATAAAAGTTGACATAGTGTATAAATACGGACAAAACCAATACTTTCGATTTGTATACTATAGAAATTGATAATATAAACAGTCACATCATTAATGCATAAAAATTAAACAGCTCATAAACGAATCATTTCCAATTAGATTCTCAATCATCCTAAGCCTAATATACCTTGATGAAACGACGCATTGACAGTTCGAATACAACCCACGTTCCCAAGACAGCCGCGATAACATCTCTCTCACTCCTATCAAAAGCAACTTACGACAGATCGTTAGCATACAAACAGCGAGTATAGTTTCATGGTGAAAGAACAAGTGTATCCAACCTTTCGTCACGATTTCCATCAATATAAATAAATATACATCGCCAAGGGCCATTCCGCTACCGAACCTCCGCGCGCTTCCTTATCTAACTCATTCGGCATTCACGCGCGCGCTTTATTGCCGTATCACCTTACGGAACACGCCCGAATATAAATAAGATTTCCGCGTTGCGTAATCTATCCTATACCAGACGCTTTGCATCTTTATGAAAGCCCGCGGGATTAAGTCACAGGGAAATGCCCGGCGATGCATCATATTAGCATAAAATCATCTCTCTCTCTCTCTCCCAACGAAAGAAAAAAAAATTCGAGCAATGACGAAAAAGAGGGACGCGAAATGTGTCGAAAGAGCTTGCCCCTCTAGTTACGACAGCGTATTCGCGGTCTATCCTATATACATCCTCATCGCGCTCTTCCGACACCGAATCCACCTGTAATACACACGTACATATACACGTGGCGCGGCTCGTTGTATCTATATGCTTATACCTACATACACACGCGGACCGACGCGACTTTCCTTTAGGCGCCCGCCGATCGAGCGAAGAAAGTGTCCGCCACCGCCGCGTGCGTGCCCAGTGAAAGTGTCAGGTGTATGTATATATATATACCCGCGCGCGCGTGTATATACGAAAGGTTAGGTCCCCGAGGAGAAAGAGACGATGTTATACTCGCTTGCTCCGTTCGTTTCGAAAATTCGGTGGACCGGGAGAAAGATTATGTCAAGACGAAAGTGACGCGGTGCCCGCTATTACGTAAAAATCGCCGGCTGTTGGTATATGTGTTGTTAGCTTCGCGTCTAGGAGGAAAGAAAGTCGGATCTGGAGATAGCGCGAGTGAGATGATGATGTCTGGTATATACCGAGTCACGTATGCTTTTGTGTGTACGCTCGGTGATGATGATATGAAGGTATATATTATACGCGACGGGAATTTGAATCGTCGATCGACGAGGACAATTGCCAATTAGCGGCCTGGGAGATGCATTGTTGTTTGCTCAAAAATGGATTGAAAGGATATATACCTGCGTTCGTGGGTGATAGCCGTTTAGCAGTACAATGCGCTATTGAGAGTGGAGAAATGTAAACGTGTGTATATTATACCGCGTGAACGGAAGAGGTTATTGAATTTTTTTTTTAAATGAACGGTTGATGAGAAATAATTCGTTTTTATATACAAGTAAAATTTAGAATTTAAATAATATATGCGGGTATAGAGCGGCGAGTAAGAGCGGCTTTGACTTGACGTCACTGCAACACTTTCATCGAAAAAGACTAGCGCGACCGCAGCAGTGCCGCATAAATTACGCGGCGCGTAATTAGACCGATTTGCATACACGCCGGTTAATCCGTTGTGCAAAGAAGAATGACTCTCGTGTGTTTACCACACACTCGCTGAGATCTTGTCTAACGTGCACGCGACCGATCTGCTTGTACGAAGGAAATTTGGCAATATGGCCACGTGATAAGAAAGGTGGTTACGTTTAGATTATAATTCAGGGACTTATGTACAGGAGGAAGAACTGGACACAGACAAACATAAATATACCAGTTTTTTTTTTAAGGAAAAAAAAAGATGTAAAAGTCGAAACGGTGGTCCATCAATTTAAAATGTAAATAATTTTATGTAATTTCCACGTGTTTCCTAATTCGCCGAAACACCGGAGAAACTGAAGGTTTTGCAGGTGCGCGCGAGTACAAAAGATCCACCGATGGACAAAAAATTACCGCGGATAGCTTCTGAACGGGACTATTGTGCAAAGTGTATATGTATGTATAAGAGTAAGCAAACAAGTCGAGTCAAAACGTGAATATTATATACATGTTACTAGAAAACACAAAATATGCAAGAGAATGACGTCAACTCTTTTCGAGCTGCACTCTGTACGAATACCTCTATAATGTCAAACTGAAATCTCAGGTCAAGAACAAGTGTGTACCCGCGAAAACTCAATTATTCGCTTTATAATAATTTTCCCTCATATTTCGTCATTCGTCCGCGTGTACTGTCCAAACAGCCTAGACTCGAACTCCTTTGAGCTCGCTACGTCTAGCGAGCTATCAAAACACTCGGCCGCGTGTGCAAAAGGAAGACGATGATGCACTCGTTACTTTCCACTCGAGAGCATAGCGGCGCGTGCGTATACACACTTACAACCGTGTGGCTACTCGCGCAATAGCTGCCGCAGAACCGCGTGCGGTTAAAATCCACGCTGCTGCGGAGCGAGCGATTTATCGTGTGCGCGCGCTTTATATATGTTATGAAAATTTATAAGCGATGAGGAAACGAAGAGAGCGCGAATAATTTTACCCGGTTGGAATGAATTTTCGATAAGTTTCGAGGGTTTTGGCTTGATTGAATGTAAAGAATGTCCAAGTTTAACATGTTACTATTTTGTGAGAATTTATGTGGTTTTGGTAAAAGGTTGCATATTTGCATGTTTTTTGCATACAAATTTCGCAAGAATATTATATTTTACGTCATTAATTCAAATAATCTGTGACCCAATTTCAAAATCCCATCTGCATCCCATCTCCTTTTTTCTTCCACTCAACATCAATCGCCAATCTCTCGATCGACATCGCAGATACATTATACTACTCCACATGTACCGAAAAATCGCGCATAGCACCTTTCACGCCATCGCGTTCACGGTCACTTTGCTATCCTGCACGTTTTCGTCCCAGTCATCGGCAGATTTCTCGCGCCTGCGCGCCAGGAGCAAAAAGGAAAATGCAGCGCTGTACGCGAGATTCGCTCCGGAACGTCAAATAGGAAGAAGTCCGCCGTTTTCTAAGTTACGTAAAGCTCGCGCGAGAGAAAGAGAGGCTCGCTTAATATTCAGCGCTCGTTGTCGAGCCAGGAATCCTCTTGGTTCTCGGATTTTTGACTTTTTGATTGTTTCAACGGTTGATTTTAAATCGACAATTTTATAGAAAATACAAACAGCTGATTTAAATATTAACTGTATAACGTAACGTCTTTTCGTTTATTTTCAGACGGATGATATCATTAATATGAAAGGTTGTAATACACGCGCACGCCATGTCGAATCAATAAGCCGAGTTTTTCGCGGAATTTTATCAACTCCTTGACACGTCTGCACTATTATGCGGGCTTGTAATTACATAAACATCCAACTACTATAATTATCATTAATAGCTCATGGCTTGACCCCGATTCAATATACCGCTTTTTTTTTGTCCCTCCGATCGTCCGCATCAAGTTTTCCCTATTTTATTAACGTACGTTTCCACTACCGTTTTATTGATCAAATGTCTACTGCGACCTCAGGGTTGCTTGACACCGCGAGCGATATATGCAGAAAAACGGCGGCGTTTCGTGCTCTTTTTTTTTAGAAAGTCCGAAGTGGATTTGTCACGGTTATGCAATAATTCGCGCGATGATTGTGGTGGTAATAAAAATGATAGAGCTAACGCGTGTATATAATGTATTAATTATGCGCTAGCTGCGATCGAGAAAAATTGGCTGTCAAAATTGCGGCTGAGTGAAATTTCCGTGAAAACTGTCGCGAGTGACGAGCTTAACGACGTACAACTGCCGTGAAAAATCGAAGGATTTATACCCTTCTTCGGTGATTTGCATTCCGATGTTGCATCATTTATAGCCGGCACAATTATTCATTTTATGCTATAGCAAGTTCTTTGCTCATGCATACTTTTATTCGAATCTTAAATGTAATGCTATAAAACTAGAATCATAAAATAACAACAATAAAAAAGATAATAATAAACAATAACACAACAATGCCACTCTAATCAGAGCCGCGTCAACCTGCGGGCACAGTGACAAGGCTTTCCATCACCTTCACCGAAACATTCACTATACGGCAACGTCTCGCCACAGCAGGAGCAGCAGCCGATCAGCTGTGAGCTCCGCTAACGGCGTTACGTAAATTTCGCGCGAGAGGACGACAATTACGCGGCGTGTACACACTATTATCGAACTGTAACTAGGGGAGACCGTCAATGGCGGCTTACCTGTGAGTTGAAGCCTTCGTTCGGCACGGGCCCGCAATTGACTAATGCGACGCAGAGGCATGCCGCGAGTATCGTCGTCGTGATGATCCTCATTTTGACTATGTAGGAGATGCTGCTGGAAAAGAAGAAGATGAAGATGATGGTTAGAGATTATTATGTAGGGGTTTGCGAATGTTTTCAATACACTTTCTAGGTTGTGTGATTGCAATTTGCGCAGTTGTTATTGAGAGATGAATTAACTGAACGTCAATGAACTCCTATTATAGACGCCGATAAAGTTATAATGAATCGAATAAAAGTATACGGGACGATGATTAAATACCGTGAGGCTGCGAAAAATTTCTTATTGCCATAATAACAGTTGTACCTTTCATCGGTCGCGATAAAAGTTTATTTGAAATATTATTTAAGGATACTTTCTGATATTCAACGAAGGTCTATGGTATTTTTCGTGTGTCCTGAATTATCGTACAAAAAGTTATGGGGAATGAAGTTATGTGTCGTACCCTTAACGAAGTACGTAAAATGGCTATTAAAATTAAACTGATCTACATAAATGGACTTTATACCCGGTCATAAATTAAGGCACAATTCGTTTTGTAACATCAATTATGCATTGTTTATTGCGCGCCAAAATTAGTCTGCTCTTTTGTTAATCTGTCAAGCTCGAAAGAAAAAAGAGAAAAAAATTGTTACAGTATCATAAGTGTACAATATTTCATTATTAATACTCTGCCATTTAAACTAATTCAAGTAAATTGGTAGCACCGTTTTTCCGTATTACCGAACTTTCTAATTAATAGTTTTGATTTTTTCGGGAATTAAAAGAATTCCCAAACTGCTGATAATGTATCAATCCCGACAACAGTAGTGATTTTCAAATACCAATCAATTATCCAACAATGATCACTTTGCAAACAGTAACAGCTCGTAATGTCTTCGTTAGCGTAATAGCATATGATTCATTGCAAACTTCTGCGAACCGCAGTAAAATGATCTTCGCAGGTGGTTATTTAATTATCGCGCGTTTGGAAAAATCACCCGACCGAAGCATCACAGTTACATCGGACGATAAAAATCCAAGAACCATTATAACCAGCGCGTGTAGTTTTTTTTCTAATTCGCGCGTTGCAGGGGAAATTTTCTAAAAGTGTGTACATATCATAAGCGAGAGAAAATTAGAAAAAAAAGCGCGATCTAGAGCATAATAAAAATTAAACGCGTGAAACCGCTATAATTTTACCAGCGGCGACTTTTATAGCGAATCGCGCCTCAAATTCACCCATATTTCACGGCAATTTAACTCTCACATACATATCTCACCTTTCGTCCTCCCACGAAAGAAAAAAAAATACCAGCGCACAATTTTCATATATACCAAGAGCGAGTTGCTCGATCTCGCGCTTCATCGGGCAATTTCACTCGGCGTCCCCGCTCTCACTCTCGCTCTCATCTGGCGACCTCATCTGTGTGTATATGTGAGCGCGAGTGACTCAGCGCTGCTGCTGCACCGAATGTGCGAGCGCAAGGACGGGCCCGGAAGCGAGGCGAGCGGCGGCGAGCACCTTTCTCGGATCCGCGAACTATCACTTTCGTCGACGCGAGGCGTAAGTATGAGCGCGCGCGCAACGCGCGAATCGAAAGTCGAAAATGCTCCGCGCGCGCTCGCGTCATACGAAGCGTGTTGGAATGCTTGGATTTTGTACATGTGCGAGCTGTTGTTGTAGGTTGATAGTACAGGGTTTTTGGAATATTACTCGGTTTATTGTGATTTTTACGTAGGAAAGGTTTGGGTGTTACGGTGTAGGTGATGAGCGAGTGAATGTAATATGTTTTTGCTTTGAAACGTAGCTACGTAATTGATAGTGAGATAAGGCAGGTGATTAGATAATGTTGGTAATTTCGTTGGTAATTAAAAACTATGTCGTGGAGGATGAATTTTTTAGTGTTTATGAACTTGTTGAAATTAAAGTTTTTAAATTTATTGTAGAATTCATTTATTATTGATCGATTTCAATGAAGTTTTGCTGAAACTTATGAGATTATAAGTATTTGTCAAATTTTATCTAGAGCATTTTCACCTGAGTCGCAGTTGCGAAACTGTACGAAACGTAAGGTCACGTGCAATAAAAAACTCCTTGAGCAAGACGCATTTACGGTAATGAAACTTTCAAAAGCATTCTTTCAATATCTCTTTTAAGCTTATTTTATCATACTTTATTATATTAAGAAGGAAAAATTTTCGTACTTTTTCAATCGTTCGTAATCTAAAAGCTATAATTGTACCGGTTAAATCTAGTTATTTATTTAATATCTTCATCCCGTAAAACTGTGACTTTTTGTCAACTTTAGGAAGCCTTCGTTCACGTAAACTACAAATTTCGTCGATTTTACTAGCAAAAACTGTTCTTTACTTTTAGGAACGTAACACGTCGACAAAAAACTTGAAGCAGTGTCGAAAATTACTGTCCGAGCAGCAGCAGCAGCTCGCTCTCACGTTTAACATAGCTTTTTTAAATATTATCGTTATTCAAATTATTATGGCTTATAATTTAAATTTCCATTTTAAGATTTTGTTTGCACAGTGAGCCTCTTGAATAATGGAGAAGATACTTAAGCTATTATATTAAAGTATTATGATTAAGCTATATCGTCGGCATTTGATGAAATTTTAATAGCCCCATTAAAATACGATTATAATAATTTCTGTACAACCAAATAAAATTTAAACACACGAGAAACTAAAAATAACAAAGTAAAAATATTCACTTTCATATAAAGATAAGTCATCCGATTGTAATGCTACTAGCCAGCTCAGCTATAAATCATAAATATTTATGATCGTCGACGAAACCTACATCAATTCGAATCAATTATTCCCAATGACCATAACAAAAGTGTACCTATACCAACCGAACAGTAGCAAATCTCCATCACCCGATCTCTAAAGATATGCCGATCCGCGAACCCCAAATCGAAAGTGAACGACTTACGCAAGCACTCCAAACAGTAAAAGCAAAACAAACTTCTCTCCCCTTTCCCTCACAACGAAAAATACCTCCCATTCTTCACCAAAACCACGGGCCACCCGCGCGTATAACACACGATTATACCAACGCGATGCACATACAGATGCGGCCGCTGCCCCCCTCACACGAGGACGCGTTTCGCAATTCGGAGGTCGCCTATACGCACGCGCTTTCCAGCGGTGGAAGCTCTTCCGAGAGCGCGTTGAATTAATCATGACAGAGAAGGATGGTGTGTAGCACTGGCGGACCTTGATTTAGCGTCCCGGTTCGCCTTTGAAGGATGATGCTAGCCGCGCGCGGTTAATGAGCCATTACGTAATGGCGAATTTCGCGTTTGTTGTTTTGTTTCCTGCGGTTTTGGATGGGCAAAGGGGGACGACTGTGTTGTTTGTTTTATATGGATGCGCGATGAATTAAAAGGATATTTTTGGTGATGATTGAGAGAATGGAGGTTATGGGTGACGATTTTTGAAAGGTTTTTAATTGGATCGGAGACGAAGGTTTTGGAAGCTGTTTGATATGTATGTGAATGAGGATGAATTATTGGAGCGAAATGTGTCAATGTAGATCGATTCAGGATTTTGTAATGCGGCAAGTATAATGTATTAATGGGAGGGTTGTCGTTAAATAATTTATTAGATTAAGCAAACCTATCAATCAACCGATTTCCACTCACACTTTCATGCAAAATCGAAACCCGAGAATGATATATATAAATAGCATCAGCAAACGATTAACTAGTTTTTCCATACCGATGCGCGTGATATCTCCCATCGATTACCATAGAGCAATAATCGCGTCGCAGTCGCAAATGAAATCGTTAAGTGTCGATCGATGCGTTCGAAAAACCGGCGTTTTCCCGCCTTTACGACCCCATAAACTGCCCGTCGCTTTTTTTGTGCCACGTGCGGTGCTCGTCTCGCGAAGAGGAAAAATACGTGTCGTCGCGCAGACGTCATACACGACTTGCCTTGGACGAGAATCCGCGTGAATTCCTTCGATTCGAGATCGAGTTTTCACGCGCCAAGTGTATGTATATATACACGTGTCTGCGCATGTGCGCGTACATATATATATACACACTTATACACGCGTGCAAAAGGAAATAATCGTTTGGGTAAAAAATATGAATACAAATAAACATGCACGCATATACACTCGCGCAAACAGATTCCACTCGGTATGCAATTATTATACGTATAGATGCGAATCTCGATTTTCTCCTCGATTTTACAGCGAGAATTGCTCGCGCCGCTTCCATAAAACCGATTTTTCGCGTTATAGAGAAAATAAAAATGAATCGAGCCGCGCTTTCATGTGTATATATACAAGAGACGGCTCGCGGCTCGCCCCGGGAATTTCTGCGGTTCGGGAAAATTTCTCTCTTTCTAGCCTGCGAGGCACGCAGCGCTGACGTTTTCACGAGACCCGAGTGACGAGATTTTGCTCGACGACTCGAGTTTCGGATTCGCGCGGCTATATAATGCCTTCTTTTTATCCGCATAAAAGAAATGTATAACGAAAACAATTCGTATAATAATTATTATTATTTATTACACTACGCGAGAATTCGATTAATTGTACGATTAATTTACTTTAGGTGGAGTTTTGTTTACAGTCCGAAGACGAGGCTTTTAGAAACTCCAAGAAATTACAGAGCATTCCGGTACGGGGAACAGAAAAATGAAAGTGATTAGCCGGATCGTTAGAATACGCTGTTATAAAAGCGTAAAGCGCGCTTTTCTTCTACTCTTTCATCAAGGTATACATAAACTGCCTCAGTAACGTTTATTTTCAATGATAAATTTTTCTTTTTCGCCGTCCGCGTCCACGTGTATACGCTTCACTCTAACCGGACTGAATTTCCTTCTAAATTCAAACACTCGCTGTTTAGTTTGACAATTCACTCCAATTAGAGTGAACCGATTACGAAAAAACACACACTCCTATGACGTTTTACCAAGAAAAAGAGAGAAAAAGAGTGAGTGAGAGAGAGAACTGCGGTCAATATCACTTTCGACGAGCGTCAACAATAACGGCGCGCGGCAGATAAGCGCGCAGGCGCGCAAACTCTCACTTTCGATCTTTCCTCAAACCCACACGCGCGCGCCTCGAGCGACTTCGCAACTCCTGCCGTTTACATGCATATGCATGCGTGTCCTTTCGATTATTTCATTTTTCCCCCCGCGCTCGGGTTTTCATAATCATCCGAGAGCACGTATATACATACATATCGACAGCGAAACCGTCATCGAATGCTAACTTTTCACTATATGCATATAGTCGTAGCGCCTCGGCAAAACTTCCGCACACTTTTGCACACGCGCGCCGCGAAGAAACTTGAAAATTGCCAGTTTGCGCGCGCGTATGGATATACGGAGTTTCTCTGTAGCGCGTCTTTCGATGGTTTTCCGCTCGTGTGTGCATACATACATGGCAATTAGTCTTTCATCGATAGCCGAGACGACGGCGTTTGATTTCTTTGCCCCCCTCCCCTTTTTTCCCCGCAACACTACACTTGATGGTTTTCACATATGGAAACTCGCGATTCGCGGCTGCGCGCATTGAACGTTCGAGAGATACGTTATATTTTGAAAAGCTTAATTATATAATTGTTATGCGCCCGTCGAGAAACACGTTTACGTATTTTAACACGTGCAACATTCGTGTAACGGTATTTAATCGAAATGTCTTCTTTTTTTATTATTATATTAATTAGCCGTTCGTTAAAACACTTTCTTTAATCATCAATTAAAATAAACCTGAATTAATTTACATACACGAACCACGCGCACGTTAACTTATGTAAGATTAGCCAAATATTATTTCACACAGTTTACAACTCGGATGGCAAATTTATTAACTTTATATATTTCTCAATTGAAAGTTTCGAAAACTCACGCGGCTATATAAACCTCGAACCCCGGCTGCATCCGTAGACTGCTGCACTGACGAACGATATCGAATCGATTTCAGCCGGTTTGGAAGCAAAAAAAAACAGAAATTCCCGAATCCTTCTCGCGTTACACTGCGCGCGCGGTTATACAATCGTAAAATTGATTTACCGTGGCGGAATACGAATCCGAAAAAAAACAACGACCGTATTATACAGTCCCCTCGCACTTTCTGTTCCTCCCTCCCTCTTTTACTCCTATACCAAAAAAATTAAACACCCGATTGGTCTCGCTTTCGCGTGTATCACACGTACGCTCTTTCTCTCTCTCTTTCTCTCTTTCCGAAATCGAACACCGATAAGCAACTGCAACCACCACTAAAAGCACTTTTGTTTTTATCGTATCTTCGTGTCCTCCGTACCTTAGCGATCGTACGAAAAAACGTCCCCGAGGGTGAAGAACTGTGTGGTTGTTCTTCTCCTTCTGCTTCTTCTTCTTCTTCTTCTTCTTCCTCGTCGGAACTTTCTTCCTGCGTGACGATAGGGGGGGAAGAGGAAGAGAGCGAAGCAGCAAACACTTGTTGGGATCTCGTCTCGCTGGGTATAAGGAAAATCGCACGCGCCGGCTCTCCTGCTCTCGCCTCGGCTCTCTCTCTGTGACTGTCTGTGTGGCGGCGCCTAGTGAGCGGCTTATATCAGCGGGAGGGGCCTCACCACCGCGCGCGAGCGCCAGCGAGGCCCACCACCACCGCCGGTGCGGCTAATAGGAGGGAGACCCGCAGCTGTCTCTCTGTGTCTGTGTGTCTGCACGCGGCTGTGTGAGTCGCTGTTGGTGGGTTTTTTTTGAGGAAATTTGGATGAGTGGTAAGAGGGTTGAGGTGAAGTGGAGACGAGTTTAGGGTAAAATAAGGGAAGATTTGAAGTTTAGTGGAACGCGGTGGGGGCGAGGAGTAGGGAGGTAAGGGCGCGTCACGTGGGTTTGGGAGGTTGGAGTGGGAGACCGGCTGCACAGTAGGGATTACTTTGGGAATACAGTTCTTTAATTTCTTTTATTAAAAATCTACTCTTAAAAAATAATGGCCGGATGTTGTGAAGTATTGAAAGATTGATTTGATTGGTCTCTATTAAATAGGCATGAGGATCCGCTAGATTTGAATTTTGTAACTCAAGTATTTATTGAACTATTAAATAATTAAAGTAGAATTAAAACATTTTATTTTTTTTTTGCTTAAAATGTGTATTTAATTATCTCATCATTTAATCTAACTGAAACTAAATCATAGTGAAAAATAGCGTTCATAACCGTAGAAACGAAATAGTATGCGCGAAGCGCGTTTGAATTTTGATGGTAAATTAAATATATGGTATTGAATGTTAGCAAATGATTTTGGCAAACCATTTAGTAATGATTATTTAAACACTCTTGTACGGATATCGATAATAATGATTTGAAATAATACAACAGTACGTAATTTAATACGTACGTAATTTAGTACGTAATAGGTAATAAATATTTTCAATAAATAATCGTGCATTTTTGCAAGAAAATATTTCACTGCGCATATTTGTTACCTTATAACAAGTAAAGGAAATTGTTTAAGATATTCACTTATTTTACTGTAAAATGAAAGGAATTTATGTAAACAAGTGTTCTTTAATTTTGGAGTAAATCTAAAATCGTATGTACACCGATAATAAAATAATTAAGTCATATATCCAAGCATAAACTAATAATTTTTCATTAGACTAGCTTTTTAAAATTTCCGTATTTGCAAGTAGGTTACTCAATAAGTTTTATGTCTCTCAGCGAAGCTTTAAAGGGGAAGGCCACAATTTTGCCTATTTAATAAACATTTAAAAAGGTACTGGCAGGAGATAATGATACGCTGCAAACTTGCAAACAATTTATTCCAAAAATTTGCGGTTAGTTTGCATTATGTTAAGTGGATGGTAATTTAAATATCGCACGACTTTACAATAGAACCTTTAACAACATACAGGTGCATAGAACAAACTTTTTCATAACTTATTGTCTTCTCAAGGACATCGTGCAGCTTAAGCGACGAATTAATGAACAATTTTCATTTTTAGGATTTTCTAACTATAGACAAAATCAGCAATAATATTTTTTCAAAACTAATGTCACGGTGTTAAAAAGTAATGAAATCTTTTTCAAGAACAATAAATATGTAATAGTTTTTCGTGTTGTATTATTTTGCTATTATAGCTTGGTTTCTTTGAATTGTAAAAAAAAAGTAATGATAGAGATTGTTCGAATTCTCATTAAGGTAATATGAAATACCGAAATAATTTTAGAATGTTTAAATGTTTTGCAAATATTAATAGAATTATTAACAAAAAAATGAGTATAATGGAGCCCCTGACAGACCTGTTTTTTCAAAAATCTACTCAGAATTTATTTAATTTAAAAAAAACCGCAATGTCGATAAGAAGGAATCTGTATTTTTAGAATTTTGCCAGTTTTGAAACGGGCGTATCTCATGGAAATGCTCATACAATCACAAAAAAAAACAACATTCTAAGCATAGTATTTACATACACGGAACCCCTGAAAGGATTGTTCTTCCAAATAAACGCTCGAATGTTTATATTTATTAAATAATGAAATTGTGTTGATTTTGAACTTTACATCGCCTTAGGTGTTATTAAAGCGGTTCAAATTATTAATAAAATCTGATCATAAGAATTATCAGTCAGTTTTATTAAGAAGGCGCAGCTTACAGGTCACTAAAATCTTAACGGCATGAAATTTAGATTTCGAAATATCCTTCTTTCTTCAAATAACGAAAGTTAAATACCAATAAAGAAGCAATTGATCGTCAATTGTCCGCAGTTTATACACATCACATTATTGTCTTATCTTAATATTTCGACACGGGGAATGTATGGTATGTTATTACTAAACCGCAATGAAACGAAAATTTAAAGATACTCAAATATTCGGCTTAACTATGTGCCGCTTTTTCAGCATGTATTGGACGATATGAATAATAATGTTGCATATCCACCGTAAATATCGTTTTTAAAATGCATACAGTAACGTGAATTATTGCACTACTAGTACAGCAGATAAGTGAAACATATTCAGGTAATCAATAACGACTTTTGCGGTAAAAAGTGCTCCTTTTATGAGCGAAACAGGGCGTTCCTCAGCCCAAGTCTTTGAATGTTGGCAAACTGCGTTATCCAATTCTCTTGGAAAAAAGCCTTCTTATTTATTCGAATACACTATTATGATAATGAAATATTTCAATTTTTTTGGGAAACGGTTCTCCAGGAATTTTAATAACTGTTCAGAAAAGCATGCAGCTTAAATTACTGCCTCGAAAGTGTATTTTTTCATATAGGTCATATTTTACAGTCTCCGAATACTTCGACTTCTCATTTTTTCCTAATCAATTTCAAGCCGATGGTTAGTTCTCTTGAAAAGAATGAGAAAATAACTTACGTCACATGCAAAAGCTTTTCTTCGTAACAATTAAAATTTTGACTGAACAGGCGTCAGATATGTCACGTAATATTTTCAGAACTCTTTACAGATAAAATTTTATTATGTCCATTTCAAAAACAATGTCAAACAATTCGACATACCATCAGACATAAGTTACGACAAAAAAAATCACCTCAATAATTATATTCTAATTGCTCAATTTATTCGCGAAAAGCATCGAAACCCAACGGGGACAGAGACGAGAGCGGAGCGCATGCGCGCGAAGCAGGAAGAGAAACCCGGCGATGCGCGCTGGAGAGTGAGAGTGGAAGAAGGTGAGCGTGCAGAGCAGCTCGCAAGAGTGAGAGAAGACTCAGAAGTTCGTCGAACGATCAGCGAGCGAGTGGGAGTCTCACGACCAAGAGAGAGCGAGAGGAAGGAGACAATGTGAACGCGCGTGCGCGAACTTCCGATACGCCTTGGCGAGGGCTAAGGTCAAGTTCCTCCGGATGTTGCACTATACTCGCGTTAGAAGTGCGAGGCTATATGCTGACTCGTGGGATAAAATTCTGCGGGGGGTTATGTTTAATTAGTGTGGAATAAGGTCTGTGGGTAACTAGTGTCTGTGTGTTATGTAAGTTGGAAAATAAAGAAATAGAGAGGTATACGTTTCATCGAATTGAGGAATAAGGAGATTATACATTTGCATTATTTCCGGCTATAAAATGAATCGATAGACTTAGGATTAATTATGTAAGAAGTATTATTGTATAATGAATTTCGGAAATAGAAAATATAACAAGATTCTGATGATGCTTATGTTTGGCATTGTAAATGTATCAAAAAGGATAAGGAGTTTTAAGGATTAGTCCGCAAAATGGAAAGTAAGATTAAAAAAAGAAAATATGTTAAATATTAAATACACTATAGCTAATGTGGTCGAAAGCGAACGTCTTACCATACTTAGCTGTTTCTACTATTATATTTTTTTGGGATTTAATTTTAAACTGCCATAGTGACAAATTCCCTTTTTATTGGTATATTTTTAATTATTAGCAAAGATATTCTATTACTTTATATTTTAAATATTAATACGCACTCCGCATGGCAAGTATCGTCAATATATTACGTTTTTTTTCCTCAACTCTGACAACTTATTGTCCATTAATAATGATCGAGAGGTTCCGGTTTCAAAAACTCTTACGAAGGCAAACATTACGGGAGTGAAATAAATAACTCACTGTATTCTGTTGTATTTATAGATTATCAGTTTACTTTAGAGGAATTTAAGTGCTTTCAGAGAAAATCACTGCTTACAAAATTCATTATCCGTAATCGCTCATCAAATCGGAAAGATTTTCTCTTTGAGTGGTAGACATGGGAGTTCGACGCGTGTACAAGACATGACACAGCAATTGTAACATCTGAATAGGAGGGTGATCTTCGAAAGCGTCAGCAATTTATCTCTGCTACTGGAATCATTTTGTTTTTATGTTTTGATTAGTCCGAAGTATCCTAGTAAGGTTTTAAGATTAAATATAATCTTGGAATTCGTTCGGAAATAAAAGGAATTTTTGTCATTTATAATATAATGTGTCGCAATAATATTAAATCAAAATTTCTATAACAGAAATAAATTTACAGGAATTAACATTAATTATAGAGATGTATCTAAAAGTTTCGGCCGAATATTGCCATTTTAGATGAACTTTTTATTTAAAAATATATATCGAATTTCATCATAATCACTAGCTGATGTTACCGATTAATTTATCGAATATATAACCTTTTATTTTAAAAATGACATTTCAAATTATCAATATTAAATTCTTTAATTTTTAAAGCAAATATAATTTGTCACCAAAAATATCCAATTTTGAGCTGCAAATTAATAATACTTTAACTCTAGTAACAGTATAAAAATGCTAGTCGTTATAACTCGTTATCTTTTTGCATGTCACATTACTAAAATATTTATAGCGCAGGAACACTTTAGTAATAGTACCTATAGAAAAAATACTACACGGATAAAGTAAACTACAAAATTTGCAAAATTACTTCAATTAACAAAATGTAATTTAGCTAAATTAGATAATGCCATATTAAACAAAGTGCCTTAAATAATGCTTAGAGATATTTTTCTACTTTAAATAAACATGTTACTTTTTCTATCGATAAAAGATTTACTTTTCTCTTTGTCACAGTAAAAGTAAATAATAGTTGTTAATGGTTTATTATTTGCAAATAGACTTCATCCATTAATCCATTAACTTCTGAAAGAACCAAATTTTTGTACGATATTCAAGTGTTGACTATGCTCCTTCGAAAATTAGTCAGAATTAAGTTTTGAAAACGCGAGAATAAAAAATAGCTGATCTAAAGCCAATGTCAAAAAATGATATTTTTACGCGATGACAAATCGCGTTTTTTAACAAGGAAGAGGGTACGAAACAATGTTGGAACCCACTGGGATGGATAAACTTATTCTACTTTCAAGGTGAACGACTGTTGAAAATATAGCGTTTTCCTTTTGTTTGTTGATTTTAATGATTTATAAAAAAATATTACTCGTAAACCGATGAAATATCTTGAAATAAGTAAAACAATTTCATTCTCTTTTAGATAGAATCCCAATTTTATTTCGTATCATCGATATTAAAAAGCGATTTATCATAAAATACGTCAATTTTTCGATGTCCAGTTTTAGATCCGCTATTTTAGATTTTGGTGTTATAGAAACTAACTTCTAATCATGGAATCAGGAAGAGCATGCTTGACAATTAGTATACCATTTTCAAGGTAAATTGATTACAATTATATCAGTTGTCGCGATACTCGAATTTCATACAAAGTTTTAAACATTTAGGCGGTAATCGATTAATAATTATCAGAAGAATTTCAAAATATTTCTCTTAGAATTAATGTATACATGATTGTATACATAATCATTACTAATGATGGATAATGTTCGAAAAATTTTTAGGAAAAATATTAATTACATAAAGCGATTAGAATATATCGAGTACATCCTCATCTGTTTTTTATAAGTCATGATTTTAAACAACTGAGAATTAATTAAATAAATTTTAGTAAAGTGAGTTTATAAGTAATAAAATTTGTTTCACATAATAATTCCAAATAAATAAGTCATAAGTCTTATATTTATAATACATATTTTTTGGTGTCAAATAAATAATCCTGCATGTACGATTATAAGGCGCACTTAACATGAGGTTTAGTCAACTTTTACACGTTTTTGAAATGTCGCAATCTACAATTGACCCACGTCTATTAGAACTGTTCTACTGCACTATTACATTGCACGCGTTGGTGTCATTCACCTGCGTGCCACTAAATTAGCTTTTTTTTCTATCACTACTTATCTAATGAGATCTTTGCTTTTAGAGCTTATTATAGACACCAACTGGAATAAAAAAGCAATCCCATTACGAGTTTCATAAAAAATCTCACTTTTCTTCACATAAAAACCTTATTAACATGGAAAACAGTATTTGTAATATAACAAGATATTTAATAATATATATAATGAGGATAAATAAAAATTCTTCTAAAGTTCTGCTATACTTACAGAATACTTTGAATCATTTTTATACAATAACTCACATCTACTATTACTTTGAATAATGATTGCAATTTTTAATTTACATTATAGAAGAAAGGGATCTCAATTTGGTGCTTTCATAACGTCGTAAAACGTAATATACATGTAACGAAAACACAGTAGTAGTGAATCACGTGCCATCCAGCATCTTGCAAGTGCCAGAAGCGCGATATAGCTGTAAGGGAAATCCGTATTGCATCCGTCGTTACATCGAAGGTCACGCGCTTGGTTCGCTTCTCGCGCGTGAGAAACGTCCAGAAAACTGTCAAAATGCATCGTTAAGTAACGGATCTCCCTCGCTCACCTCGCGAATCTTAATTGGCGCTCGATTTCCATATTGCGCCGGTGCAATCGCCTGTAAAATTGCAAGTGTCGTTGGCCCGATCTGTGTTGCATATTGTCCATTGTGTGATTAGCATTGACCGTTAATTCGTTTATGTCACACCTGTCAGAGGTGTATAGATATAATTTCTCTCTCTCTCTCGCGCGCAGGCTATATGGATGTCTTAATTTAGGTTGCAGCTTGATTACGGAGTCCGCTGACAGATGTGAAATATCGGTGAGATTCGTTTGTTGGATTTCGCTCATTTGTATTATGGCTAAAAAAGACGAATCAAGTTGGTTTTATTAATAGCAAGCTTTCATTCTTAGTCAATAGCCCGTGAAACATTTTTACTTGCAAAATCGTAGCTATAGGAATTTCTATTTTCATTTTTACAAAGTAAAGAACTTTCTTACGTAAACATAATCTATTTACCACAATAAAAGTATTATCAATAGTTTTACCAGGTCAAAGCCGTGAACAAAGCACCGAATATGAATAACACAGGTCGATCGATAAAGCCAATGGCTGACTCTCTGGTCATCCTTTACTAACTAAATTTTGGCAGCATGTCCTTCTTCTCCAAATTGCGTATCACGAGTGAAGGATGTGGATGATAAACCCAAGTCTTTCTTCCTCCACGTTAATGAACATATCCTCGACTTCACGTCTATATACTACGTCTTCATTGTAATATATATGTGGATGCAAGGTTATTACACTCTGGCTCGTCGATCTTAATGACGCGCGTAAATCGGTTGCAGCCGTATATACTTATTGTACACCGTCATGCTTGAAATTTGATTGTCTGTGTGTAGGGCGTGTATATTATATATTATATAGACGTATAGTTGAGTGAAATTGAGAAGCGCGCAGGAAGAAAGTTATGTTGTGGCTTGATCATTAAACACATATGCATTAAATCATATATATAGTAGATATTTTTTGTTACTACAAAAAAAAGGTAGAAATGTATATCATGATGTGGCCATAGATGCAGAGATGTAATAAAGAAAGTGTTGGTATATTATAATTAAAAAACTGTATCTGACGATCCGTATAAGCGGCGTTATATTTTTTCACATATTGTTAAAACAATGGATCACTCACCTTACAAGATAGCATACATAACGATCTCGTGTAAGATAAGTTATTGGCATTTAGATTGAGTATTCATGTTTTTGATATTAATAGGTACAGTATTTTTATTTTTTATATCTTCGCTAATAATATTGATTTCAAAAATAGCACAAGGAAAACATTTATATATGATTCGACCATAATAAACTCATCTGTTAACCTAATTTAATCCACGTGCCAGTGATCGGAAGACCCATGGAACTCATAAACTACCAGCAAGACAAACTAATAAAAAATTCAGTGTTCGTAGAAAACCCGGCGTTACAAAACTGCTCCTAAATTTCAGATGGCATCTCTTTTTTCCCCATTGAATAATCCGCATTCTGGGAACGAGGAAACGACGAATTATCATAGCAAACACGCTTTTACGCGTGCACGTTGATCCGTGTTGGAGCGATGAAGCCATTTGCTCTCACTCTCACACTCACTCTCTGCCGTTTCTGTCTGTGGCACGCGACACGCCGTCCGCGAGACCATTTTCTTTTCGGGTCACGTATCGTAACGCGGCGTTTCCGTCGAGGTAATGTCTAACGACGCGCGGAAAGGAAATCGCGAGGAGAGTTTCACCCGTCGGGTTTCAAAACGATATCGCATTTATGAATTATCCGTGTGTTTTTTTTCTTCTTCTGTTGTCACCGGCCGTGTCGTTTCCTCCTGCAAATCGTAGTTTTAGGAAATCGCAGCTCACGGGTCACGAGGTCAAGTCTTTTATAGACCTTCGACTAATGCTAATTGCGGTGGTCCGTAAATCCGGACGATTGCTTCACTCGCGCGCAGAGTGACAGGCGCGCGTGCGATTTTTTATGTCGTTTCGCGTTTCGAAGGATGTTGACTGTTTGGATTTTAATTGAGTTCAATGGGCGAGGAAATGATTAAAACTGTTGTTATTTTCGAATTTCTTTTCTTAATTAGTTGCTGGACGGTTAGATAGATATTGCAATAATTCACATTAAAAGGGAGAGTAAAAACTAAGATGAGACGCTGCTGAAGAAAATTGAAGAAAAAGATTTCATTAACATATTATACATGTATATTATATACTTGTTCCAGTATGTAACCATAGGATTAGTTCATATACCGACAATTTACATATTACGGGCAATGATATAAACTGTTACGTACCGCAGCGCAAATATAAAGTCGGTACATAACGAAGCGTAAATTTTTACCTTGCACGTATTTACAATTGACCGTGTCTTGTCCACGTAAACAGCGCAACTGTTTTTACCTAAGTGTGCATAATGCCCTCGTGATGTAAGGGTAACTTTCTTTGAAATGTCCCGTTGTTGTTGAGCCTCACTGTAAAACAAATAATATCGAGAATATTACAGCTTTAAACGACGAATAATTTTTTGACGAAAATGCTAAGCGAGGAAGTGAATTTGTATTTTATTCAAAACGGTTTCAAAACGTAACACATGAGAGCTTTTTCGGGTACGGCCAATAATGGCTACTGCAAAATTGCAGCGTTACTGTATCACAAAGCACGCATAATTTGCATTGTACAGGTACCTAAGTACTTATTAGCCGTTATGATAATAAAATAATTCTTATGACACGTGAAAGTGAAATTCCGTGGGCGTAATTATGGCTTTTTGCACGGAAAACAGATAAGATAACTTTTATTTAATTTTTGCAAAAGAACACAATGTACATTTTAATGAAAAGTTTTAATGAAGATGAGAATTTTACGAGACTAAATTAAGAGGACACAGTAAATGATATACTTACCGTAATGAAGCATAATCATAACTTGCCAAAGGTAAACACGAACAAAATTAATTTGGGGAGGACCTAGACCCCGTTCTTCATAACCCAAGTGATAAATTGTCAACCTCTCCAGACACAAAAAATTTCTAGCTAATCTTAAAAACTTCGCACTGATGTCACGGGTTTTACAATTTATGCAAACGTATACGAAATACCGAGTATTCATCAAAATGACAACACGACACTGCAGGTTCTTGCCTTGGCGCTTCTATTACGTACAAATGATGCATCGCATCCTAATTTTTCTTTTCGTTATGAAATCTACGCGCGCAAGTACACCTAGAAACTCTGGAAACGCGTGATTTCAATAACTAACCGAAATGATAATCATTTTCCCGAGGATTGATAAAAAGTAAAACATACGTGATTGTTGGGTATGTTGTTAAAAAATAATAAGAGAGCCGTATTAGTTTTCACGCATATTTCAATTTTAAAGAAGCCGAGCGAGTATAGTGTTTTTATTTCTCCACTGAAACAATTATCATCATAAAATGTGTAAATAGCTACGGACTACTATAAAAATTTTACAGGGTATATGCAAAATGTCGAAATCGCGTAAAGTTAGATAACGCAAAAAGATCGTTCAACCGATATTTTTATAGGAAGTGTAGAAGCCGACAGCGCGAAAGATATATATTCAAGCAATTTACGGTTAAATATTTTCAAAATTGTTTTAATAATATAATTCACTTTTCAGAACCAAACAATACCAATAGTTTCCCGCAAAAAAACTAACAACGGACGGCAAACGAGAATCACCTAAAGCGCTATATTGTAGGCTCTAGCCTACAATTCTCTGAATTTTCCACTCGCTTCGGAATGATTCGCTGCAGGCTCAATGGGGCGCGGAGAGAGAGAGGGATAGAGAAAGAAATCGTCGACCGGGTAATTCCCGTCGGTAACGCGCGCAACTGTCATTGCCATCGTAACAGCCATCCTTGTAAAAAGAAGGCGTATTCTATGCCCCTCATCCCCCCACCTACCGAAGAAGCTTCCGGCTGTCAATCTTATAACGTAAGCTCATCAGGATCTAGTCGTCCGAGATTTTATCGGTCTTCCTGTCCGGTGCGTCTAGTTGTCTCTGTCATTAAAGATGCATGCGTAAGTACACTTCGTCGAAAGCGATTTTTTCATTTATATTTGCATTATATTTGAGAGAGGAAGTTATCCTGCAGATGTAAGAGTGCGATTGCACATGATGATTGTACAATTTTAGGCGAAAGCTTATGTTGATTGTATTGTATTTTTAGAGAAGTGTGCGCTGGATCAGTATACGTAATAACAAAATATGATACAATTGTATAGCAGCTTGCCAAAATTTGTATAAGTTTTCTTTTTATTTTAATGGATTGGTGTACACAATGCCATATTATAATAAATTATTCCTGATGTAAGAATCGAAATGTTATAATGAAGAAGATAATTGTATCATTGCTGAATCTTCAAAAAATTTTACGAAGAATTTGTTTCTAATCTGTAAGCGCCTGTAATTATTTTGCGTAAGGTGTCTTAGGTTTACTAATAGTAGAGTACGTATGGACTACATTTATTACTCTAAAGTACAACTATAAATATAAAAGGCAACATTAAATTCATCAGACGTTTAATTTCATCTGATTCACAGAAATCTTTGCAGGACCTTAGTACTGCACAATCGTTGAGGTCAGTGCTCTGTACAAAATTCCACTATATCCACCTACCTGTACATAAGACCACGCAACGTATGAAAAAAAATCGTCGTGCCTACGATACGAGCCGCACGACAGCACAATTAGTCCTTGGCCTATGCGATTACGCGCGCGGAATTACAATCGCCGATTCTTCATTTCTTCTTTCATGTTTTTCTCCTCACCTCGCTGCTTGTATGACAGGTCGACTATACACGCGTGTATTATATTTTCCCCACTCTTATCAGTATTCCTCGCGGGAATTATGCCCGTTTTAACAGGTAAAGCGCGGTCGCGAGATGGCACGTCTCCTACTGTGTTGAAATCGGCAGTGCGCGCAACTCGCGCGCTGCTTTATTGCTCCTATAAGTTGCATGAATATTTATTGTCGCTCACTATACGAGTGTGGAAAATGTCAGTTTTCTTGTGCCAGCGGACGTAGTTCTGCATTGGATTACAATTGGCTTTTTCGGTGGAGTGGTCCCGCGCGCGTGCAAGCGCAATGCAGAAAAGTATATTTTTTACCGATTCGTCGTTTGCGCAAAGCACGCGTGCGCAGTCGCGCGACGTTTATGGGTGGCCTTTTTCCCCTCTTCGGCGTCGTATACTTAGTGTCAGTTTTTTGAAGTTTGCACAATTTTCGGGCCGACTTAGCATACGCTGCGTGCATGGACAATAATGATTGCAAGTCTAATGTGGGGAGTAGTCTGCGGAGAAATTTATTAGTCTATTAAACTCTCCTGGTGTACTTTCGCTGTAGTGTGTGCCAGTTGCGTGTGTTTGAGGAATGGATTTTCATGATTTTTAATGAACGTGTTTGATTTTCAATTACAATCACGATGTAAACGAGGAATTTTATAAAAATTCTGCTAATATTAGTAAAAAGACGAGGATCTAAACGATTTGGTCTTACATGATCGGCGAAGATACAAATTTACGCAATACTTATGTAATATTAAAAAAAATACTTCTATCATTGAAAGCTTTCATCTGTTTAGTAGTCGGAAACATCGTCTTATGGGATTTGCTAAGCATCATGGCGACAATAATTCTTTGTCGTCTGCAGTTGAAGGGTTAACAGTACTTCTACAATTGCTATAAAACTTTTAGTGAGGTCATAGACAAGTTTTTTTATTTTCAGCACGTTTACCCTACTTCAAAGGTCCAAATGCAGGACATTGTACATTTTTTCACCACTTTTAAGAACCTCGGGTACGGATATTCACATGAAATAGTGCTATAAACGTTAAAAGTACAAGCTTACACAATAAATTATTCTAAAGAAAGATGTAAACATTCGTGAAAGACATAAAATTTCATTCCCGACTTTCGTCATTGCCTTATTGTTGGAGTCCTTGTTACAGTGACATTAATAGAAATGCAATATACTGTTTGCATTTAAGATAGAATCAAATTATTCAAATGTTTCCGATCGTTCAACCTAATGAAATATAATAAATTGTTTTCAAAATTGAACATTTTTTATTTTCCATATTAATTCGCCCATTAATTTACCTAATTATGTACTAAAACTGCTTTGTAAACAGGAAATATCTTACGATAAATTTTTAATGAACTTCTTCACGTCTTTGTGTATTGCACATTGTTTTTAAGTGGGTGTACCTTGCAGTGAGGATACATCTACTCACTGAATTTTCATATAGCACGATTTTATTGCCTTTTACGAATATTGTAACCGCATAATTCTGTCGAAATTTTTCACATCAAGGATACTGCCAACTTTATCATAATACTGCAAATAAATACCGCGATTAACCTTGAATTAAATGCCGTGGAGATGTTATAACATTTTGATTAAAGTTTTGACCATGCAAGATCATGGCTATACTATAAATTTTTGAATTTAATAAAATTCAAGATGATATTTATAAATAATTATAATATTTTCATTAAAATAAAAGTTTGTCTTTCCTATTTTTTTGTATTGAACGAATAAGTAACGCTAGACTAAAACTAGTTCAAATTATTAAGCAACAAATATTTAAATAAATATGTCGAACTACTAGTGATTATATTCATTCGAAAGTACCAGGAGTGTTCTTATTAAAATAATGATGAATAAATGTTTTAGAAAAACATATCGAATTAATTGTCCTATTTGCCTGAAAAAATTAGGCTTTATACTTTTCAGCGTTCAATTTTCCTTCCACCATCAGTTATGTAAATGAATAATGATCCTTAGCATCCGCGCAGGTTTAATAAATTAATTATAACATACTTCGTTAATGAATACTCAATCACAATGTAATTGAGTAATTTTCTAAAACTAATTTATGGCATTACAGGCATGGCTGTATTACAGGCATACGTAATACAATCTGCAATACTTTTCAGAGCATTTCCACCGTATACGAGTATTTACAACTGATAATAATTCATCCTGGCTTCTGAGAACCTTCCGTGATTTTTACGCGGGTCGTAAATTGTTCTCCAGCTCCCTTATGACGGAGAATAATTTGGATTCGTTCAAATAACGCAGCAGTAAACACCTGTTAATGTCCCGAACGGAAGCCTTTATTATACCGAAAATTGGTGTTCTTGAGCGTGGATCTAATGATAGACTTAGACAGCGCGTCAAAGACGTAAAATGTCGAAACTTGTGAATGGTTGCAACATCGCTGAAGGTTTTTTTTTTCTAATACGAGCGATTAGCTCGTCGTTTTCCTGTGTGAATTAATTGACGGATCGTTAGAGCTAATATGTATAATTGAATTGTTCCACTGCATTCCAATGTTATCGTTGACAAAAATGTCTAATATTGTGTAGAATACTGAAGATGTAGATACTCGGTATTTGATATTTTTTTAAATTTCACTATTGTTTTCTGTATAAGTCATCCATAATAAATTGATACTTCCCAACAATTCGAATCCCAAAATTTTATTGAAAAAACAATTCAATCTAACATTAGAAATCAAATCTACGCGGATTTATTGATCGTAATCTCAGGCCGTATCAAATCACACGATCGAAAATTCTCTCATAATTAATTGCATTTAAAAAAAAGAAATACAAAAAAAGACGATATAATAAGAAACTCTACCCGAATTACGTAACCTTCAACACATGCCATTTCGTTTATTAAATGTGATTAATATAAATTTCCAGTGCTCTAATCAAAATTCGAAAGTCCGTAGATTCATTTCTCATGCTAATAGCTTTCTTTCAGCCGACCACAACATATTACGCTACCGAAGCTCATCGTGCAAAATAAAACTACCTATACCGAGAATCCAGTTTTTTCCATTCACGAATTCATCGCGGTGTTATATGTGTATTACAGGACATCACAACGGCAGTGCCGAGTCCTCTGGGAAATCCTGCGCGGCTCATTGTTACACCGGAGAAAGTAAAGACGCGTGTCACGGCCGAGCGAGAAACAGGTTTATCGGTGAGCGCGAGCAGTTGCGGGTCCTCCGAATTCGAGAGAAAGAGGGATAGAGGAGCATCAGCTGACGCGCGAATAAAAACGAAAGTGAGTGAGTGCTCTTTGACTCTTTCTCCCTCTGCCTATTTATGATACGCGAGCCAATTTCTATTCGCGCACTCTTTGTAGGAAAGAAATTCGAGGCACTCGAAGTGATATATTATGACAGCTTTTAGAAACAATGACGCAGTGGTTTTTTATTTTGTTTCTCTCGCGTTAAATGAAAATATAATTATGCCGTTGCATTTCTAAAATCTTCTTGATAGTTTCTCTTGATTTTGTAATTTTGCCTTTGGCGAGTCTTATTGCACTTTTATTTGATGACTGAATCGAGCTTTTTTAAGTGATTCAGATTTGAAGCTTTTGTTTGACAAAATAAATTCCTCTCCCAAAGATAATTTTTCTATAAATAAAATTAAAAAAGTACAACAAAGAATAGAAAACCCAAGTGCGAAAGTAGACGCTGATTTTTCTTCCACGCTAATTTCAATACATTCTCTTCTGTAGAATTTCACTATGTATTTAACTGTAAACCAATTGTTACGAGTAAAAACAATATTGCAGCTACCGGCACCGCGGAATTTTAAATAAAATTCGTTGCGCTCGCAAGTGCCATTGTAGCTGTAATAGCTACAACTGTTATTTCCACAGAGCGCAGCAGTTTAATTGCAAAATCTTTAACATCGAAGACAAAGTAAATTTAACTTGTTAATTTTGCAGATTTAAATTTATATTTGGGGTGAAAATCTCACAAGATATTCATTAGTTTTCCTTGAAATGGTTATCGGAATAATCTAAGCAGTACTGACATACAATTAAGAAACTATTTTCTGATGATAATTAGAATGATTTATAAGAACCAGTGCAGTTTTTAATTTTTATCAGAATTATGCTAATGTTAATTATATTTCTTGATTTGAACCATATTAAAGTAACTTTTAGTATAAATCGTAGTAATTATTATGGAAATTCGAGTATGACTTACAAGGGGAGCACCAGGGATGCGGGTCCTGGATTTGGCTAACACTGCAGGAGGTACTTCTTTATTACAAATAATGAGACACATGTCACGGGGTTTTTCCGAATGGGCCTTTCAATCCGAGACCCAAGCTATTTTATGTCTAAAATAAAAATTTTTGATAAAAATGTGGTCTTTTTCTTTGGCTGTAGCTTTCTGAATATTTCTGTCATATAAATGGGCTAGAAAGTTTATAAACGAAGGCAAAAAAAGCTTTAATTTAATCTGTGTCTCATTAAAAAATGTCGATTTTAAAAAAAGTTATAGGTTATTAAAAATAGAGTAAGAAAATCACTAAAATTTTCTTATTTTTTTTAAGCATTTAATGGGTGGTATTTTGAGCTACCTTCTTACTCTATTTTTAATAGCCTATAACTTTTATAAAAAACGGCATTTTCTAATAAAACACAGCTTAAATTAAAGCTTTTTTTATCTTTATTTATAAACTCTCCAGTCCATTTACATGACAGAAATATTCAACAAGCTATAACCAAAGAAAGAGACCACATTTTTATACAAAATTGGTCATTTTAGATAAAAAATAGCTGGGTCTCGGAACAAAAGGCCCATTCAGAAAACCCCAGAGACACGTGTCTTTTTATTTGTTATAAAGAAGTACCTCCTACATTTTTAGCCAAATCCACGACTTGCATCTCTGGTGCTCCCCTTGTCAGTATCAATATCCCTTTTGTGTCTATCGCAGCGATATTCTCGTGACTATGATTAGCGATATATCACGCTGCAATATTAAATAGTATTACAAAAATAGGTTCAATCAGAATTTGGCATAAGAATATTTCAGAGACATAAATGAAAGATTACGTAATGATACATGACATTGTAATATTTTGTAGATATTTTTCTATTATTGATGTTGAATATTCCTTTTGTATCAATCGCAGCAATATTTTCGCAACCATGATTAGCATTAATCAACATATCGGATATAAAACTCCAGAGTTATACATGAAAGATTTCGATATGATACGTCGCATCGTGATATTTCTTAGATATTTTTCCGTTACTGAGTCGCAAAAAAATCGATTGTCTATATTGCTGCTATATT
>UXGD01000302.1:0-68982 GCA_900474315.1 Torymus auratus
CGAGCGGTCTAGTAGACCTAAAGCTATGAACATTTTTTACAAAAATTCATTTGCACATTCCAAACTGAAAACTGATGTGACATGAAAAAGAGTTCTTTAAAATAACGAAAAACATGTTTTTTATAAACTTTCCCATTTTGAAAAGGTAAATTTTGTCCATATAAAAAAAAAATTCAATATAACTTTACAGGTTTAGAAAATTTATGAATTTTTCAATTTTTATTATTTATAGCTTTCACGTTGGAATGTGTAAATGAATCTTTGTAAAAAAAATGTTCGTAGCTTTAGGTCTACTAAAGTAAATGAATCTTTGTAACAAAAAATGTTCGTAGCTTTAGGTCTACTCGACCGCTCGATCCACCCTAAATGAATTGATGTACTCAATCAAATTCTCTGAATCAAATATTACTCGGATAAATTCTTTATTTACTTTCAGCCCATAACAATAAAAATGAGTAAATATCAAGAATCGTTTGTTCAAACCAATTCGTATTAATTAATTTACTTTAATAAAATATTTTCGTGAAAGAGAATATTTTATGAGTCGATGATTACTGAAAGGATCATTGCGAGAGAAAACAAAGTACGAAATTAATTGAACCACCAGTCGTAAACACAAAAATTACAAAAACCGTCCGAGTAGACCCATCCCGCAACTACTTAAATTCCCATCACATCGCAGACACTCACCTCAGCGGGAAAGCTATGTCCATCGACGGTATGCTCGCTACCGCTGTTATCTATCAGGCCATAATGCAGATGAATCTCGTGAAACTGATAGCGATAGCTTAGAGGTCCGCCGGATATGTTGACGGGCTGCCTCGTGTCGTTGTCGACAGTGAAGACGATACCGTGGCCGGTGTTGGTGAGGACGCCCGCGACCTTGTGCTTGTCTACGTGCAGCGCCTGGAGATTCGGATCGAAGAGGAGCCGCTGCGGCTCGAGGTTCACGGGCGACTGGCGGCGGCCCTTGTTGCACAGCGACCAGTCCGGATTGATCAGGCCCCAGAAGGCCGGACCCGAGATCCCGTCGTACGACCACCACTGGTCCCAGTCGACCGGCGTCGATTCTGTTGGTTTTTTAGGGTTAAAGATTCATTGTTAATATATACGTATTCTTAGTCTAATGTACGCTGAGGAGAAAAAAGGAGTGCCTGGGGATATGATTTTTTTCTTTGCGGGGGACTCTTTATATAGGCTATACGTCAGACTTTCAACTAGATTTTTCCTTCTCGCGCGGGCTGAAAAAGTTTTGCATAATAAAATTTTGCATATTCCTCGGGCCGCGTGAGAGCGTTCGGCCGCGGACTTTTAACCGGATTACAGTCGATGCTAATAAGTCTGGCTAATCTCGGCTAGACTAGCTTGATGACTATTTACGTGACTTATGGTCTCGCGTAGGCCCTGATAATCCTGATTTATACCGATGCCGTCGTACCGCGCGCGCGCGCAGCTAAAATCTAGTTAAATGCGTTATACATACAGTCGAGTATTTAGGCTATATCCATACGCAGTGTAGAGCCAGATTTCCTCGCCACTATACACTATAAGCAAAAAAGGAATCTCATTCAGCTACGCGCACAATTCCATCACGTATATGTCGAAGGAAAAAATTCCACGAACGCACGATATTCATAAAGCCATTCCGACCCATCTTTATCCCCCCTTATACAAGATTGTTTCCCCACATTCCACTCTCGTCCCTTTCCCCTTCGGAGCATTTACCCCCGGCGTTACAAATGAATCCTTCCGCTTCACCTCGAATAAAAGCCAGACGGCTCGTCGCGTCGTATATACCATTTTGATGCAAAATTACGTCATTCTAATGCAAACGTTTCTCGGACGCCCCGTGCGTCCGTCCTCCTGATCCGAATTATTCACGAGGCTCTCCGCGACAAAAGGATCATCATCTTCTTCTCTCGTCCAGCTCCTCCGTGGAGAGCAAACGTAGTAGAACCGTATCAATTTTAAAAAGCGCCCGATATCGAGTGGCCAAGAGAATTAGGATCCGATCGCAGCGTAGGGCACACATATGTAACTTGTCTTTGTGTGGGTATAGATATATATATATATACACATATATAGATAACCGAGCGTCGAAGCTTCCATTATCGTCACCAGGCCGGAGCTATTTTCGTCGCGGACGTAAAAGCGGCGTTCCCGATTCCAATACAATTTTGACGACTTCAGGCCGTGCGCGCGCGCGCCACACTGCGAGCCATATCCTTCGGCGAAGAAATCCGTGCTATATATGTGTCTCTCTCTCTATATCTCTCCGCCTTCTTCTGCCGAGTTCGACGAAAAGTTTTCCTCGTCGAAAGTTCATATTTAACGTTGGCGCTCGTGTTTTTTTTTCGTATTCTCAAATTGATAAACGTAACGGAGGCGGAGGGGAAAGGTGCACGACCCCCCGAGGCGATGAATGCTCATAATACACTATACTCGCCCCTTTTCGACGAAAAAAATAGCTTCACAGTGCCGCTGAATTGGATATATTCGCCTCGAGCTGCTACTGCTGCTGCTACTGCTGTACGCATATAAGGAGGGGAAGTTAAATTTTCCACGGTGCGCGCGTCGATCGATATACGTCTTCGAGATAAAGCGCCGCCGCTGAAATTCGCAAAAGCAGCCTTATTGAATTAAAAAGCGCCCGTCGTTCGCTCGATGGATATGATTATAATGTGCGGGCCCAGCTCAATGTGTGTCACGCGCGATTCACTACAAATATATAAGAAAGTTACTCTGTCCAGGAAACGGCGCGTATCTATATATATATTTATTAATCATCGCGACGGCCGGATACAATCAAATTAACGTGGCGCACGAGCCGAGAGCGAGGCAGATAGAGAGAGAGAGAGGAGAAAAAGAAATTCATTCGGAACGAACGCGCGCGATAAGTCGAGTGGAGCGTTTGAAAGAGCGACGACGGTAATTGTCCGTTTCTTTTTTTTTTTGCTACGAGGAGGAGGGAAAAAGGAACGTATTTAAAGTTATAAAGTGGAATAAGTCTTGTACAGTAAGACAGACGCCCCCCTCTTCACCCCCGACACACAACTTTTCCTCAAATTAGAATAGTTTCCATGGATTCTCCTTAAGCCGGATGTTTTTATTGCAATTCCACCTTTCGCGACAGCAGCAGTAGCCGACCGCCCCTCGCGCTCGACTTATTTTTAAGCGAAATTCAAAGTAATTCAATTTAACGCTTTGAAAACTATGTAAGCCCGAATTTAGCTAGATCCTACTGTACCCTCTCTGTCTCCTCATCGTTTTCTTTCCCCTTTTTCACGTCAATTTGTTTAATTAAACGTGCGGCAACCGGAAGTTCTTTTGTGCAAGGCGGGCGGGGAGGTACGAAAATACGTGTAATCGCATTTTTGACTTGAATTTTTTTCCTGACCGAACGAGCGCCCGGCAATATAATTAACTTTGCAAGTGAGTGAATGCAAACATCGGTGAATATCAAAAAGCCGCTGTAATATAAAGCTCTCCTCGCGCTTACTTCGCTTTTGAGTAAACCGAGATGAATCGTCGAACTAATTTCCTACTCGTGTATATATATGAAAATACTTGGTCGGAAATCAAATATTGAAGACTTTGATAGTCCGAATGTAAAATCTCCCTCTGGTCTTTCTCCCCTTTCCACATTAAAAGTCCCGAAGTTCAGGTGCAATAGTTCTGAATAAACAACGAGCCAATTATCGGAGCGGTACAACAACTTGGAACTTTCTCTAAAAATATATATACCCCTCTCTCCGTACTCTTTCTCGGCAAAGTATCTGTACGCGATATCGAACATCGGACCTTGATTGACGTATCCAACCAGTTTTTCATTTCCCGTCCCACTCTGTATGTCCAAAGTAATCCTATAGGATACATGCCGACAAAAAAATTCCAATATTCTATTCGCGACGAATGCGCTCTTGCTAATCATTTCTTCGATTCGCTTATAATACCCTATCCTTCGTCCGCGCGTTATTATACATTCACGAGAGGGAGGAAGCGCTATAATACGGAATCAATTGTCACGACGCGGGCTATTAGAGGCGGCGAAAATCGGCTAAACCGTCTCAGATATATATCCCTCGCATAGTCGCGCGTGTGGATATATACAGAGAATGAGCAGGAGAGCGTGAGCTGGCGAATTTAATTAGGGAACTGAATTTAGCCCCCCTCCTCATCTCTGTGATATAGACGAATCTGCCCGGCAGAGAGGGCCGCCCTCCCCCCCGAAATTGGGTGTAAATTCGCGCCCCGTAATTTTGGCGAATCCTACCTTCCCTCTCGCGATCGATATAGATAACGCGAGAGCGGGAGCTTACCTCATACATACACCCCCTACGTGTGTGTGTGGGATAAGCCCGAAAATTGGGCGCGCGAAATTACCGGGAAGTTATATACGCGCGGTTATAGGAGGGGAGGATGGGGGAAAAAAGGCAGCGGGGCGTTAACAGGTGTCATTCTTAATGGGAGACCGATCGCCGGGCGATTGGCCGCGGCGAAACGCGCGCGGCCGGATGATCGCGCAATAAAAATATCGCCGTGGTCGCTTCCCTTCCCCCCTCTACCTCTGCCTGCGGTGAAGAAACAATAGCGCTATAAAAGTCGACGACGGCTTTGTGTCGTCTTTCGTATCTCTCTCTCTCTCTCTTGCTTTTGCTAGCTCTCTTTCTCTCTGTCTGTCTGTGTCGCGCTGTGTTTGGCTTTGAGATACGGCTTCGGATCGTTATATACGGAGCGAGAGAGCGAGCGACGTTTGAGACTGCTGCAGTTCTAGCGCGGAGGGGGGCAAAAGGGAATGAGCGAGGAGGCGGAGGAGGATGGAAAGAAGTCAAATATAAAGAGAGCTGCGAGAGTCCGCCTTTGGTAACGATCGATTTGCATCCTTCGTAAAACAACTCTGTTTATACACTACCGAGCAGTGTATATACATCTGGTATGCTGGTACAGAGAAAATGTCTAATGAAAGGATGCAAGCGCGGGGGTGCAAAAAAATTATGAAAAATACCGAGAATTCGTGTAAAAAAAAAGAAGAGGAGAGAGAAAGATAGTAGTAAGTCTGGACTAATAAAAAGGCAGATGAGAAAATCTTTCCTTTTTTTTCGTACCTCCAGATCTCTGGCGAAATGTCAGGCTTTATTGCGTACTTTTCATCTCTCGTTCTCTCCTCTGCGCGTACTATTAATGAGAGGAAAACTGAGAAGAAATATCTCGGGCGGAATATAAGGATTTGTTATGACTTCTCTCTCCGGCCCAACACAGTCCAGACGATATTACAATATCTCTCGCGCAACTCGCGAAGCGTTATAAGAGGATGCAGAGGGAGAGGAAGTTTCAGCTTAGACACTCGCCAGGCTCTCTCTCTCTCTCTCTGCCCGCAAGCAGCCTTTTTCATGCTAGAAATCCATTAGGATATAGGAGACCCTTTTCGAGCGTGTATTTCTGCGTGTATATATACGCTATACGGGAGACAACGGAATTTACAACGCGAAAAAAGGGTAAAAAGAGGAGGAGAGAGAGAGACAAAAAAGTCGTATATAAACTTGTTCAAAGTTAGCTGCACATATCCCCGGCGCGCGCGCGCGTCTTGCCGTGCTCGTCTGTTTCTACTGTTTCACATTTTACGAATAAACTCTGACACGTACTTTATATATAAAAGCGCGCTTTTTTCCATTTTCGGTCTCTTTTTCTCTCTCTCTCTCCACATTTCAAGCAATAACCAGAGACACTAAAAGCCCCCGCAAGCGTTCTATATGTACAACCAGCCATCCGTTCCCTAATTTACATCGAATATCAATCCCAAGTCCATCATAGGATAATCACTGAAGCCTATATACTCTGAGCGATTCGCCTAAACATACTGACTCCCCTCACAAAGCGCACACACATACCTTGGATCAGCACGAGGACAAACAGCCCCCAGATGCCGAGGACGACGGGCCTGTGCGCCGTAGCGGCCATGTCCACCTCCTTCTCCCGGCCGTTTTAGCTCGGCGGCGGCGGCGGCGCGCGCTCGGGGCTCAGTGCAGTTGCGGGCCGTTCAGCTGCTGTTGCTGCTGCTGCCGACGATGCATCCTGCTGCTGCTGCTGCCGCTGTGACTGTGTGTGGACTGCGGATCTGCAACGCAAGCGAGAGTCGTATATATGTAGGCGATTCGTCGATATTCCCGCCGTCGCCGGATGGTGCGGGGTGGCTGACACGTTGGGGGGGATTGTTATGTATGTATAGAGGCGAGTCAACGCTCGTTGAGGGTGATTACTATTCTATCGCGCAGCGGCGATTATTTCCGTCGGGCGCGCGAAAAATCCTGAGAGACAGAGTGACGCGTTCATGTAAAATACAGCGGGAAAGGGAGAGAAAACTGGCATATATGCCTCTGTGTACGACGCGACGGAAACGTCGGCTATATATAGGGGGATGAGCGTGAATTCCGCGCGAGCGCAGCGGATAAATAGCCTTAATTCGTCGAGCAATCGTCGGAATATTCCGAGAGCTTCTCTTCTACCCCTTAGCCTATAGGTATATATACATATGTAGGTATATACGCGAAGATTCCAACTTCGGCTGGTGGAATTACCGAGGCAGCCTCTACGGCGTCGGCCCATTACCGAACTTTGCCGCTCGCGCTCTAGCTCGCGAGAGCCCAGGTACAAGGAGTATTTTCACTATTTACTCTGGAGGCGCGGCACACATATACCCCCCCGCCTCCGCACTCGCGCGTATATAGGCGCGGGCGCGCTACTTCGACCTTTCCGCGAGTATACACGGTGTACGTATCTACATACATGAATATGCATAGGCTCGGTATAAAAATATTTTTTCCCTCTCTCTCACATATAGCTTTGCGCCACCGGCACCTGCTTCGGTTTTGATTGACACTTGCTGCTGCCGCTGCCGCTGCCGTTGGCCAACTCTGTCTAATAATAAGTAGGTCGTAGTCTGCATAAAATTTCCCTCACTCGCGCCGTTTCAATTAGCCCTCTCCATCTCGTCCGCGAGCGCGCATTCGTACATACGAAAACTCCCGCTGGCGAGGAAATAACAATAATAACGCGCCTCGCCATATACGGCCCTCCCTTTCGGCGCGAAAATGGAAAAGCTGCTGCTGCTGCTGCTACTGCGCGATAAATCATAATGAAAGAGGGTGATTGATCGTCCGGTAAAAGGCGCCGGGCGTATATGTAGGTACCTAGGTACAGAGGTACACGTTACGCCGTTCGGCACTCGATATTTGCCTCGCGATAGCGGACACGCTCGCTCCCTTATAGGCACACTCGGGCGCAGACATAAACGTGCGAGCCCAAGCCACGCGCGCGTTAATGAAGCCCCGAGGATTATTATTATGCATTGACCACCACAGCCGCCACCGCCGCTGCCGCCGCGTGCTTGCGTTAATTAACGGCAGCCGAAAGACGCGCTCGTAAAGTCCTGATCCCTGTCCCATCCCCCCTGTACTCTCGCAGCTATAGGGCTCTTTATATAGAAGCTCTCGGCGCGACGTATGTGGCCAATGATTCGTCTCTCTCCCTCTGGCTCCCCGAGCGCACGTCCGGCCAATTTCAATAAATGGCAGAGCGCGCGCGGCTGCAACGGAAGGACCTGCCTCATTTCTCTCTCTCTCTGGGCTTTCCCTCCCTCCTCTCCCTCCTTCATCCCTATTTTCCGCGCATTTTTCTCATCTCGGATTTCCGGACGCGCGCGCGGGACGCCTGGCCCCCGGTAGCGCGCGAGCCTGCACACGGCGGCGGCAGTGGAGAATCGATTACTTAGCCCGGTATATACTCGCTCCGAAAATTCGCTCGATGCACATGCACACACATAGAGAGCCGTGCGAATCACGGCGGAACCCCGTTAAAATGCGCACGCGACTGCAATTTGTTTCTATAAATACCGCGTAACGCCGTGCGGGCTGTTGCAGTGTAGTCGGCGATCGATGCTGTTAAGGTGCACGTATGCCAGAGAGAGGGAGGATCTATGTGCAGGGGATGGAAATCGAGAAGCGTGCGTGTATACGATGGTGCGGGAAGGATAACGAGCGGCCGCCCGCTCGGTGCGGAAAGCAAAACAGCCGCGCGTCGACAAGTGGTAGCAGTCGCCGTGTGTGCGCCAGTATACAGCTATATGTGTACGAGAGATGGAAAGCGGAGCGACTTACGGAGAGAAATAAGACTCGCCTGTGTATCCGCTGCTTGTCATTCGTAGCTCGTCTTTGCTTTCCAAACTACTATATACGTATACATACTGTCTGCGTCTCTGTATATATATAGGCACCGACAACGACGACGACGACGACGACGAGGAGGAGGAGAGAGAAGGAGGAAGACTAAGAAAGCCAAAGTCGCGAGCGAGAGTGGTGAGTGCACTCTCGCTGCGCGACTCTCCCTCCGACCTCGCGCGCGCACACACTACCTGTCGCGTATATACACACACACACACGTACACGTACGTAGAGCGTACGTAGCGTACAGGTCGTCCGGGGGTTCGTTCGTCGCTGGCGCTCGCGGCGCGTTTGGGCGTTCGGCCAGACTCCGCGCGCTCTCTCTCCCTCTCGCTCCCTCTGAATATCCACTCGACGCGCGAGCCGACACACAATGTGTGTATTCTTTAGGCGCGCGAGCGCGCGGAGGTAGAAAGAGGCAAAGAAGAAGGTGGAAGAAGAAGAAGAAGCTGTGCGAGAGAAGGAAAGAGAGAGAGAGCCGATCGATCGGGCGGCCGTGCGCTCGCTCCTCTCGATCCTCCTCCCTCTCTCGCTCTTTCGCACGCGCGTACAGAGCAAGTTTTATAGTAACGATCCAAAGGCGCGCGCTCGCGATGGAAAAGAGCGAGTGAGTGAGAGAGTAAAAGCGCACTTTTCGCCGAATCGAATTATCGTCGCGAAAATAGACGGCGCCCGCGCCGGATAGAGAGAGGGTTTATACACACGCGGAAAGGATGTGTATAAAGGGAGAGAGAGGTGAGCGTGAGCGAGCTACTCCTGCGAGCGAGCGCGGAAATCAATAAGGGGCAATAAACCGGCTCTCTCTCTCTCTATGTGTATGTGTGTGTGCAAAGAGAGTGCGAGAGGGATATACAGGGAAGGCGATAACGAGCAATAGTCCGCTTGGACAATGCATCTCTATATATATATGTATACGTACTTGCGTGCGAGCGCGCGGATTAGCCGGTCGTCGTCCTGCGCCGAGTAGAGTTTGTGTATATCCCGTTGCAAGCTCTCTCGGCTGCAAGCTCTCTCTCTTCGGTGCCGATAGGCCCCTTATATACTATATCCTTAACCGTCCGCACTCACTCTATCTAGCCTGTGTATATATCGGAGCAACACAGGTGCAGCGGCGTGTCCCTCCGCGCTTGACTCTCGTTCCCTCCTCTCTCTCTGTCGGCGACGCACGACGGTCGCGACGATGCTACAGCACACACTGGACGCCGCCGCGGCTCACTCTCTTTGCAACTCGCAGCCAGGGTAGAGGCGAGAGAGGAGGGTTAACGCGAGCGAGCGAGCGGCTGGCTTTGCGCAGGCTCCAAGGTCCCCCGCCACACGCCACGCGCGACGGAGGCTATAGTGGGAGGGATGGATGGATAGAGAGCAAGCGCCAGAGAGAGGGAGAGTCCTGAAGCCCTACGCTCTCTTCTATATCTATATAGCCGTGCAATGTTACGGCTGTCTCTTTCTACTGGATGCAGCAGCAGCCTCTGTTTACGGCGCGCGAGAGAGATGCAGCAGCAGCAGCAGCGCCGGATCGCTCGGTTGCGAGGTGTGATTGTTTTCCCCGAAGCCGAAATGCAGATTCGAAATTCCATACGTATAGGCTCGCGCGCTGTCCGTGCAGCGTGTATAGAGTTTGTCGGCTTTTTTTCGCCGTAGCAGAAGTAATACTATACTTTTACCTTGTTTATTTTGTTTTTTTGTTGTTTTCCTCTTTTGAGGGGGGAGGAAATGGGAGAGCAAAAGCCATATACCGGGGGAGGCCAGTAAACTGGTGCGCGTAATAGCCCTGGCTCTCCCTCGGCCGCGTAACGACACTCTCTCTTCTCGCCCGCTCTCTTTCACCCCTCTGCGATGCTTTCCGAAAATCGCCCCCCACGGGGAAATGCGAAAATAAGAGCGGCCGGATAACCCCCCGACCGTAATTGCGCTCTCTCTCTCTCGCGCGCACATATACATTGCTGCTGCTGCCCCGTCGTCATCGTCAACGCCGCACGTGCCGGGAAAATCGGCCCACGAGGATTTTCCATTTTCCTCCTCCTCCTCCTCTTACTCCTCCAGCTCCGTCCGTTCGTCCGACCCTCCCTCGCTCGGTGGTAGCCGTCGCTCGATATGGTCCGCGATTTCTTCGCCGGCGCGCGCCCTCCCCATGGGGCAGGCCCGCCGTTCTCTCTCTCTCTCTGTGTATGTGTGCTGCGCGCGCAGGATACTACTCGACGACGTCTTCGCGCACTCGAAAATTCATACCTACCTCTCGCGGCAGCGGCACTCGTGCAGAGGACAGATAGATAGATAGAGAGAGAGGGGAAAACTTGCAGGGTGGGTGGGTCGGAAGAGAGGACTTATTAACGACACCTGTTCCAATTTGTTGCTTTCAGAAGGGGAAGAGAGAGAGAGAGCATAAGGCTCGCCGGTACGAGCTGCTCTCGAGAGGGTCTGAGTGCAAAGTTGCTTTCTCTCGATGAGGATTTGCTTTTCGTGGCGAGCGAGCTAGGGGGAGCGGGAGAAAAAGAGAGTTCTGCAATTGTTTCCAGTCGACGAGTTCGAGAGCCCCTCTTGCTGGCAATTTTTTTTTTTCGAAACTCGCCTTATCAAAAAGTTATACACCACGCGCTTTGTGTATATAGATGTAGACTCGGACAAACCGCGTGCCGACAGGGCGAGAGATAGAGGGATATATAGGGTCGAAACAATTTTTGCCCGTCACGCGCGTGTCTCGCTGTAAAAAACAGACAGACAGAGACACACACACACGTGAGCGAGGGCGAAGCACTCGATAAAACAGTCATTTGTTTTATCTCATAGACTTTTATGTGTTACTTTAAGAGGTCGCCGCGCGTCCCTCTCTCAACTTGACAAATGAGCGCGGAGTGAGCATAGGGTCGAAATTAGCGGCGCGTTTTCCCCCCGCCGCCACCTCTGCCGCCGGCAAAAACTGACGGCTCGAAAAAAAATAGCCACCGTTTGTCTCGCGCACACGCCTCGCACCCTCCCCAAAAATTTTCGGCAGCCTTATTTATTCATCGCGTATAAGCAAGACGAATCCTCGCCCTCTCTCTCTCTCACTCTTATCCTCGTATATATCGCATCGATCGTTCTTATACTCTCTCTCTATATCTACCACTCCCGCCTGCTCTCTACCTCTTCCTGCTCGCTCTTTCTCCGCGCGTAGCTTTTCAATTATCCGTCTGTTTGCCGTGGGAATTAGGCGGAGGTGGAGAAAGTAGGCGCGCGCGCCAGAGTCAAAGAAAAATGTAGAGAGGAAAAAGGCTTTCGCCGGCCCGCCGCCACCGCGCCAGATTGGCCAAGCGCGCGCTCTCTCTCACTCTCACGTACACACGTACCTATATATATGTATACCGCGTGCGTGTGCCCCGCCGCCGCTGCTGCCGACGACTATCGATTTTCAAAGCGCGAGCTCCGAGAGAGAGAGAGCCGGAACTATTTAAGCTCCGAGAGCTTTTTCCTCTCTCGCGCCGGCTTTGCCCTTTGTAGCTTTTCGCGCGAGCCTCGGCGAATGATGTGTCGCGGCGGCGAGTCTTTACACACACACAGGCCCGAAAGAGAGAGAGAGATGGATATGGAAATCCATTTCGGCACGCGCAAACTCTTTTTTTTCTCTCTCTCACGGAGGTCAATTATAACCACGCGAGCGAGGGCAAGCGAGAGCTGCTTATACATGCGTAATGGGTTTATGACGATTCTCTTCTTTTTTTTTCTTTTATTCGAGGCTGCGAGGGCGTAGTTATATATATAAAAGAGCGCGTCTATATGGACTTTTAAAGAGCGCGGCGGCCGCAGCAGCAGCGGGGGATAGTATATATTATACAATTGAAAAAGGAAACCGGCGCAGGGACGACCCGGCCGTTTCCACTTTCCACCGCGGTGTATTAAACCAATTTGAACCCGATCTTCCTCCTCTCTCCTCTATCTCTCGCGTTCCTCCCTCGTCTCCTTCGTCTTCTTCTTTTTCTCTCCCCGCAGATAGCGGCGTGGCGGCGGCGGCGTCGCCGCTGCTTTTTTGTCACGACGTGTACACGGAGCTTTTGTAAGCCGAGCCGTTGCGCTCGCGCGTTCCCCCGGGGGCCCCGCGCGCGTCCCTTTGTTCGGAATACACACGGTCGCGCTGATTGCGCTACGAGTCGTATATACTATGCGGCCCTCTCTCTCTCTGTATATATGTACGTCGGTCTTCTTAATTTTTTAGCCGGGGATATGGTTGCAGAGTGCCGGAGGTAATTGTTTCGGCGCGCACCGGCGGCCCGATTGATGAATTATTTGCCGAGAAATGTAGGATATCTGCCGTCGGAATGATATTATATTGTTTTTAAAGGCGATGGGAGAGTAGAGGGTGATAGTGGCACACTGGGGCTCCATTTTAAGGGTGATGGCTGCCCTCCGCTCTCTGCTATATATGCGTTTAGGGGGATGGCTTTTAGCCCTTTAATTGCTGCTCTGCGTTGGTAATGAAAAATTCATACGGGAAATGTGCCCGCGCGTGTACGTAAACGCGATAACATTTTGCTTGAATTAGGGATAAAATCTGGGCGATTTACCGGCGAGATTTTTAGAGCCCCGATTCGAGAGGTGGCATAACGCGGTTAGAGGTGCGCATGAATTTTGAATCGACGAAAATATTCCAAACTCCTCGTCGGCAGTGCAGCAGTCAGCAGCGCCGGATTATTCATCCTCGTATAACCAGATTTCCCGTGGAAATATAAAAATATACAGTACTCGCGCGCGTCTTATGCAGCAAGCAGGCAGCCGGAAGAGGTAGGAGTACTTCTTCTTCTTCTTCTTCTTCTTCGAAGGCTTCTACGCTCGACGGAAGACGCCGCTAATTTTGAAGGGAAAAATCCTCCGACTATTCACGGTACTTACCCCACCTATATATACCTCTCTCGAGAAACTCTCACTCCACTTACTTATTCCCCCGTAATTTTGCAACTTGTTGCAATAAATAGCCCGCCCATGCATGCATTTCGCCGCTGTATATGCCGTATACGTGCGCGATAATTTCTTTATTTCACTCGCGCCCGTCCGCCCAGCTCGCCTCCGCGCGATACGATTATGGCCCGGCCTAGAGGGAGAGGGAGTATATAGCGCGGAGCGTAACGTTGCATGACTATTATACTATAACGCGCGCTATACTACAGCAGCGCGCACTTGATAACCGCCGACTGCGAGTATTACTACGGCTATGCGCCCGCGAAATTTATGCCCTCCTCTCCCTCGCCGCCCTCCGGCACATTTTTTCCGGCCGCTTTAGCGAATAAGCCATTAATGCATCATCCCGACACGCTCGCGCGCAACTATACATCTATAATATATAATATAATATATACACATTTGTAAAGAACAGAAGAATGTGAGGGAATATTCCCGTGTAATATGCACCATGCAGTGTATAATTCAGTTGGAACTGCAGCAGCAGCAGCAGCTCCTATTATATACTCGCGAATCGATGAAATCGGAAAAATCCCGAAGAGCAGGCTGGAAGTTATTCCTAAATGACGAGTACAGCAGCGGTATATAGCGGCAACGTTCGCGCGCCGGATTATTTATTCGCCAGCTAGCAGCGCGGAGCTTGCAAGTGAGAGAGAGAGAGAGAGCTAGCGTCGAACGGATATCGATTATACGTTCGAACGAGCTACTGCTTCTCCTCCGTCTTCTTCCTTTTTACCCCCCCTCTCACCTCTTCCACGACGCCGCCCATTAACCCTGCGGACGAGAGACGGAGTTTCCACGGAGCACGAGAGCGCACGGAGAGAGAGAGAGAGAAAGCGGGAGCGAGAGAGAGATAATTATGGGAACGCGAAAGTTTTCGAGGTCGCTAATTACGGAGCTGGCGAGTCGAAAGGGTTCTGCTACTGCTGCTGCTTGTGCAGCTATACTACTGAAAATTCGAATCGCGGAGTTGGCGAAAAATTGAGTCCTTTGAAAATTAAGGATCCAAGGGGCACCGCCGCCGACTGCCGCTGCAGAAGATATGCCCGGCTGCGGCTATTTTCGCATTGTAGCTGGGCGCGAGGAGCGAAGGCGGCGCAGCTCTGAATATTTCACGCGGATTTTCGTAAGTGTCACCCCGGGAGTCTTAGACTACGTGCATATTTCACGCGAGCTTTTAGAATTTTTTAGGGGGAACTGGGAAGCGCTCGGTGTTACCGGCGAGGTAAATAATTTATGACCGGAGAGGAAGAAAAAAAAGTTTCAAATGTGTGTGTGTATATGCAGGCGCGTCTGCTGGATGGCTCCGATTAATTAAAGAGTAAAAACAATGCGGTACCGAGCGCTGCCGCTGTGAATTAAACATTAAATAAGTGAAAGTTAAACATACACACACACACATACGCAGAACGTAAATAGCTTTATACGCGGCCGAAGTGAGTTCAAGCACCGCGCGGCGTCCGTATTTAAAATGTCACCCCTCGCGGAATAAATTAGCGCATATATATGCAATCGATTGTCCATTCGGTAGCGGCCGAAGCGGTAAAAACTGTTTACCCGCGCGTTCTCTCTCAAATCGACCTCGGGCGTTAAACATATGCCATTTGTTAACGGGCTGTTTGTAATCGTCGGCGTTTAAAAACGCGCTCACGCCCGCGATAAACGTTTCATACGTAGCTACGGCCGGCCGCTCCTCGTGTTTACATGCATACACATGCATATTGCATACATGTGTACGCGAGCGCGCAAATTCGCGTAACTTCGTTCCGGAACTCGCCCAACTTCGTCCTGGATGTGTGTACACACACACACACAGCTTGTCGGCTAACGAACGAACGAATGCGCAAACTTATCCCCCCGCCGTAATTCTCGATCCTCGCTGTGTAGCTTGACTCTCTTCAGGCGACCGACGGTGAGGAGGAGGAAGAGGAAGGGATAGATAAAGAAAAAGGAAGAAGCGAGAGGAGAATGAATCGTATTATACGATTGGAGCAAGTTTTCGAGCGACGCCGGCATTATATTGCGGCCCGGCGGCGGGCGCTCGCTCGAGTGGGTCACGTAGTAGTGCTTGTCGAGCGGAAAGTTGTTGCCTCTGCCAAGAATCTTGGAGTGCGCGATAACCCGGCCGATTGGGCTACTTAACGTCGTCGCCGCCGCCGCCGCCGCGCGCTCTCGAATAAGAGAGCCACAAGTCGCGGTGTGTGCCGTCGTCGACAGAACGTTTATATGAATGAACGAACACGTGTAGATACGTATATGTATGGCCGATCGATTAGAATAAGCTTTTTTCAAGCACACTGATTGACGCGCGAGTGAATTCTCTTTATACACGTTCCCTTTCGCTTGGTCGGCCGATTCTTTTTTTCTCCTTTTTATTTATTCATTGTGAATGCATACCTATATGTATATATGTGGGTGTATATATATACACACTCGGCTGAGCGCGCGCGAGTTATATTTTTGTTTTTTCCGTAAAGGGTAATTGATTTTTGATCGGCCGAGTGGATATATCGAATTTTGTTTTCGGAGGCTGATTAAATTGCACGTCAATGTTTTTTTGGAGCGTGCCGGGGCGCGAGAGCACGACGACACAATAGACAGGGGAGGAGAGCGTAGTAATTTTGTTATGGCATTTTCTCTCGAGTCTGTGTTTTCGTTTGTTATCGCTACTGGTGCGGCTGAGTTTTCTGTATATGTTTGTGTGTTTTCGCTCATGTAATCGTAATCTTCGCTCGCTCGCTCGCACGTTATATTGCGGAATAAGCAGAAAATAACTGCGCAGAAGATAATTCGGCTGATTTACGAGGCGGACTACTGGTTTTCCGGAGAAATTTACAGCTCGCGGTTATATCAATTCGGGGTAATCAAAAATTTGTTGAATATATAACGTATATATACATATAATACGCGGAATCTCTAATTTACTTGATTTAATGGCCTGCTGGCATTGTATTTATTTTGCGCCGCGCGCGCGCACGCTTAACTTATACGACGGTGATCAATCTCGCGCACTTGCACATGTATGTGTATCTATACAAACACGTTAAAGCGTCGTATAAACATCGCTCATAAAAAATTGACACCGCACCGAGCGCACGCGACAGTATGTGTGTTATATATACGCAATTGGAGCGTGCCGCGGCAATTAGCCGGGCTAACTACTTAACAGTCATACCCTGTCCAGCCCCACCCTCTCCCCCCACACACATACATAGACACTTATATAGACGAGGCTCATAACGAGAGAGCCGCACGTTGTATGGGTATATCGTATAGGATACACTTCTTCTTCTTCTATACTTCTTCTTTTCGCGCGCACGTTATATGTACGTATAGTTTTTCCGATAGTCGTTAGCGATACTCTACGCGCTATATATGTATATAATACAGCCACACTTATACCCCCTCTTATATACGGACACGGCAAAAACTTTATGAAAACTTCCTCGACTCGCGGCGCGCGTCCGCGCGTACATTCTTATATAGTCCACAGAGAAGAAGAACTCGCCTCTATACTCGCGTGCACACGCGCTCCTCGTTTCCTACTCCTCCGTTTTTTTTTTGTTTCCTCCACCGTCGTGCGCAATTTTCTTCCCATCAGATTTTCATATGAATGATATTTTTTGGCCGAGCGCGAGAGGGTGAGGGCCTTTTTTTCCTCCTTTCAAAGGAAAGAGAAAGAAAGAGACGAGGGGTTGAGATGAGGGGGATGATGACGGATCTGAGCGATGGCCATTTGGTGCTTTTAGTAGCGTTTTCCTTTTTCCCTTTTTTTTCCCCCCTCGCTCTCAAGAGAGAGGCTCGACGCGCGCGCCTTGTATGTTGACGAGTCATTAAGGGCCTGTCGTGTATATTTGATCACAGATTTTTCGATATTAAATTTTTTCTCGCACCGACGAATGTTCCCTTTTTGTCCCGTTTTTTTTCTCTCTCTCAACGCTCGTAGTTAACGAGGGACGCGCGGCCAGCAAGAACGACCGCAGAGCATCAGAGACCATAATTAGCTCGTCGAAAACCAGCAAAAGGACAACCCTCACATCACTCGCATACTGAAAAACTGTGTGTGTGTGTGTTATATATGCGTTATACGCTCGTATGCGCCGCGCACGCGTAATTCAATATGCGTAGTCGTCCGGCCATTTTCCATGTGCTTATATATAAGATCAAAGCGAAAAGTTCCACGAGTGAGACCATTAGCCTTTAAAGCGACTTTTTTATATACCCCAGCCAGCCCGAGAGTTCTCGAGTGTATAGGTATACGCACGCTATGTAGCTGCAATGGTTTTGTACGTAATACGCGATGCGCGCGGAAATCCGAAAAAGTAGTGTGTGTATGTGTGAATATATAGCAGCGAGCGCGCGGGGCGAGGTAGAGAGATTCTTGGAAAAAATTAAATGAAAAAGTCAAAGCGTACATGTGCTTACACGTTATAATATAAACATACATCACATATATACACGACAATTTGTTTGCAAGAGGTAAATTTGGTTCACATAATAATTCAGATCCACTAATGTGGATAGAGCTGGCTAATAGTCGAGACTGGGCCGGCACTCGTCCATGGTGAGTGTCTCCCCGGGCGGACAACGCTTCGACGCGTCGATGAAGCTCCTACCCTGTTCCTCTGCTGCTGTCACTTCATCTGCCAGCTTCTCCGTCGTATGAGTGCTGGGAGTAGTAGCGATGACAGCTGGTGGGACGACGGTGTGATCCCTGGGCCGATGCAGCACGTTCCTCACGCCCGTCTCGATCCGCTCGCCCACGTTCTTCGCCGTCTGACCGATCCGCTCGAACACGGGGCCGGCCTCGACACAGGCCAGAAGAAGCAGCAGCGATGTCAAGGACGCGACCGTCGTCGTCATAGTCGTGCTCATTTTGCCCCGCCGACGCTGCTCCTGCGGAAAAGGAACAATGCGATGGAGAAAAATGGCTTTCCGAATTCTAGCGAGAAAGAGAGAGAGAGAGAGAGAGAGTTTGCTTTTCATTCCCTTAAAAAGTTCAGCGAGGAAATTCACTCGAGAGCTCTCCCGGATAGGATGTATTTTTCCGCGGTTAAGAGGTCTCTGCGAGTATGTTTTTTTTTCACTCCCGGGGATCCATAAGTGCGCGAAATTTTCGAGCGATAGGTATATGGCCCCCCCAGCAGCGCCCTTCTCGCGAGTTTTCGTTTAAGTGGAATGTAGTGTTACACCACTTCGTTATTACTCTGTGCGCTCGCGCGCGGCTGAGATTGGAAAATTCATTATGCTTTTATATATATATATATACACACACACCTCGTTTTTTCTTTCCAGGGTAAGTAGATGTGCTTTATTCCCGTGACGATGTATTTTTGAATATTGAAAAAGTTTTAAAAGCTGTCGCGCGCGGTGTCGCTCCGTTTTCCCCGCGCGCTCGCGCGCTATATAAAGTAATAAAAGCGATCAAAGATAAAATATCAAAGTTTGGAATACGGTATGAGCTGTCGCTCTCCTAATATTATATATAACTGGCACATCCGGGTATATATGAGTGCAGTTGAGGCGAAAAATTAAAGAAAGATCATCGTGTCGTAGTTTTTACGCCAATCAGCGGTCAAAAAAGTAGCTTTGAATTTACCGCATATATAATCGTGGTATTATTAATCGCGCGTGTTATCGGTCCGCCGCATTCGCTGTAATAATTATCATAATACACTAATATACACTGCAGAATTAATATATATCCGCGCGCTCATTATGTAAACATAATCTAGCATAGCGCATATACATTGAAAACACGTATATATATAGATAAAGTACAGGATACACATTACCGTATGTAAAAAAGTCGTCCCCCGTTACCATTAACTCATCGACAATATTCCGTTCCCTCGGACAAATCCCCCGCAATTACTCCCTCCCGCAGCCGCCGCACGCACAATTGATTCAGCGGGAGAAAAATCGCGACAACCCGGCGCATAAAAAGCGTCGGCAATCTCTTTTCCTCGTAACGACCGCCCCGGCGCTGCAGCTATTTAACGGATAATAAGATCGCTATTTCACGTCCCGCTCCCGCTCGCTATGGCGCGAGATTAAAAATTCAGGCACTTACCGTCGCTCTCTCTCGCGCCATAAAGCGCCGATAACGCTGATGCGGGCACGGATATCGCAGCGAGCCGACTGAAAGCCGAATAGTCCTAATGCGCTGCATTTATAGACGCGCTGCTACGTCTATGTATGTATATGTATATAAGTAAGAGAGAGAATCTTTATCTGCATCGGCTGGAGGTCAGGCGCGCGAGTGCACAGTGTGCAAGTATTATAGTACGTCGCGCTCGGCGAGCTTATCTCGCGAGGGGCAGCCCCCCCGGAAAAAAAGGCGAGAAATTATTTTCGTGCTCCAGTGACCGAAATGCCTCCCGCTCGCGTCTGCTGTGTGTGTGTGTGTGAATATATAAGCGATTCCCACAGGGGGGCAGAGAGAGGGAGGGTACGATTTCGCACGGATGGGAGGCAGGGAGAGAGAGGATTCGCTTTGCATTCATCGTGCGCGTCCGAAATAACTCGCTCGCGCACGCGGCTGTTACCAGTTATATTCAATTATGTAATTCGATATCTAAATACGCTTCGCGAACTGCGAGAGGAGGAGGGGGCTACAGCTACCGTATCTGTATTGGTATGTGTGTGTGTATATATATACATCGGAGTGTATGTATATAAATTTAATCATGCTAAATATAAGCGTAAAGCGGGCAGCAGCAGCTTCATGAAGCATGCATATATATGTATATGTATATATAACCATGACGCGGGGGGCGATCAATAAGCGTCGCCGTTGTCGTTGTCTCGCGTAAATTCTTAAAGGTCTCGCTAACGAGCCACGAAATATTTCATTGCGCAGTAAAGATTCATCAGTGCGCCGAGCGAATCACAACAATATAGCCCCCGGACGCGAGGTGTATAGGTATATAGCAGAGTGCGCTGTTGCGCAACACAACCGATGCCGTGGCGTGATGTTAAATTAACGATATCTGCGCGCGAGTGAGTCTTTTTTATGAAACGTCAGAGTGTGGTGTGTTCAATTACGTGTCTTTACGGTTGTAATTTTGTTATTTTTTCCCGCTTGCGCGGGCTGTGCTTTTTCCAGCTTTGGATTTTTCATCAATTATTATCAAGCGGCTATTCATTCGTTATTGAACCGCGTCGATCCGATATATGTCGGTGTACACACTGCGGGATTATTATTGATGATGATTAAAAATTGAGTTAGGACGCGTATATAGGTACAGCTGTGCGGCTGTAAAAAATTTACAACAGCGTACAAAAGCACGCGCGGGTTATTGCACTGGACATTCAGATCGTTTGCGGTTTTGACGTATCGAATTTTTCAAGTTTTTCACGGCGCTCGGAGATACAATAATTAGGTTAATCTGCAGCGCCAAAAAAAAAGGCTGAAGGAAAAAAGAACCCTCGCGTACACAGTATAAACCACAACACGGCCAATAATTCGCAATTCCCTACGTATGCTTTTAAAATACAAATTGAAATATTCCCCGGAAGCATATTCACCGGGCGCTTACATAAAATACGACGCGAGGCGGCGGCGGCGGCGAGCATCGCTGCCTCCTACGTGCCGCATAAAACGCGTAATTTTATGAAATACTTTTTACGCGCTATCGGCCGTATTTCGCGGTGCGCGCGTACGAGTGAGGCGAGCGTGCGTATTATAAGCCCGAATTTAGGTAGGGCTCGGCCAGTAGGAAGCCTACCGGATATGTCGGCTTTTGATTCGTCGAGCTTAGAGTCCACGAGTTCTAGCATATGTGTGTATAGAACTGTGGAGGGCGGAATATTTTTCAGGGATTCCGGTCCAAAAGTTCGTAAATAGCCGGAATTTTTTTTTTTTAATTTGAGCGGGGAGTAAATTTTTCTATGATGGAGGATCGAGTTTAGGTGGGACGGTGGTCCTGGCACTTTGATGCTGGCTGAATCATATGATGGGATGCATTGCGTTGAAGTTAACTGAAGCGTAATTATCGTGAACTATGATTTTCTGGTCATTTTTCGTAGAAAACAATATTTTTGGAATTGCAATGTTATTGATGTTTTAGTATCGTACGTTCCAAGAGAATCATGCATTGTTAAAAGGTATATATGTATTAAAGGAATAAAGATTTACCGGATGTCTTACAAGATTGTTGTAAGAATCGATCTGCAATAGTAGAAACGTTATTTCTATAATACAATTGCAATGTTATTGATGTTTCTGCATCGTACTTGTTCGAAGAGACTCGTACATTTTCAATATGTATTATATTTTCATACAGAGTTACAATATTATGTCCTATGAGATTGCTACAAATTTTGAATCGCTGGGCAATAATAGAAACATAATATATTACTTCTAAAATTGCAATAATGGTATTATTGTTTTAGTATCGTACGTTCGAAGAGGCTGGTACTTTGAAAATATAGATATATATATATATATTATAATTTTGTAAGGACTGGTAGAATATGCTATACGAGATTACTATAAATTTCGAGCTGCTACGTAATAGTAGAAATATATATTACTTCTATATTGTTAATAGGTATATATAAAGACCTAGAGAATGTGTGCTACGAGATTATTATAAGCTTGAAGTCGGCGTGCAATACTATGTAAATAAAGAGTATCGACTTTCGCTCTTAATCCGATATAATTCCATAGTATACACTTAATCTCGACCGTTTACCAGTTATATTCTCATTTCGCTATTGGCTCGACGATGCAGCGTCAGTAGTGCATTTTTGTTGAACAAATCACGCGATGTAAGAAATTTCTCGATAGAAAGCTGCCATATGCCGCTCGTGGCTCTGTAATCACGTTATTTGTCGATAGCTGCGAGAGACCCGATCACTTTTTTTTTCTCCCTCTCTGTGTTGCGCTGAAATAGCTACATCGTATTTGTATGCAAAATAAAATTACAGACGTCGACGTATAGGAACAAACAAGTGTATTTGCAAGTCAAAAGCAAATCGATCCGCTGTTTATTAACAATATCGGGAAAGCCCCGACGTGGTGTATAGCATATAGTTGCACTATGTGTAGCGCTAGCGAGCGAGCGTTTTTATTCGCAAATAACGCGAGCGAGCGCGCATTGATTAGCAATATAAATAGAAAGGTGGTGTGCATACGCGCCCGCGCGGGTCTATCGCAGTGTCGAATGCATATACACACCCGACGAGTCGAATTACGGGTAATTGGTTTTTCAACCGAATCGCGCCGAGTGTACAGAGACAGAGAGAAAGATATCGCTTTGTCGGATTTTCGAAGGGGTTTTTTTCGAAGGAAAGATAACAATTTTTTCAGTTTTATATATGCTTTTTGACCGGGATCGAGGTGTGTGCCGGAATACGTACTACATGCGAATAGAGCAAAAAGCCATGCGAGTGCGCGCAGACAGACAGCTCTTATCGAGAACGGCTTGTATATGTAGACTGGGATCACTCTATAACGCTTTTCCGAATCTCACGGAAAACAATCGTAACCACTATTAAAAACGAAAGAAAAGCGGGTAACCTATACAATGTGCATGTCTGTGGTTTTAAAATAAAAATATCATTCGTGTACGTTGAACTCTTGATCCGTTTACACGTGGAATATTTGTTTCGTTTATTTTTTATTTTTTTAATTAATAAACTTGATGTTTGAATTTGGTGAACAGAGATAAAGTTGCATCGAAAAAGCCGTTATGTATATTTTCATTTATATAACGTTTCACCGCGGGTTTGCAAATATTTGGTAATTGAACCGAATGCGAAAAAAATACTAATCCATCATTTTGATCAATAAAAAAAATTCGATATACGAGAGGGAGAGAGAATTCTGTTAAATATAACAAATCGCGTCATCAGTGCAAAACAATGCGCGATGATTTATACTGAAATTATTGTGAATTAACAGTCGACGCGCAGAGCAATTATATGACAGAGAAATCATTCCGTACAATTGTATTTAACGTTGCGCGAATTATTAACAATTGATACACTGTGTGCTTCCCCCAGTACATAAACCCTGTAGATTTTACCAACCCAGCCAACCAAAAAAAAAGAAGAAATCCCTACTACTTACTAAGTAGCTACACCACTCTCGAGTCTCTTGAAAAGTCTCCGATCCCACGATCCGTAAACATCGGCCTCCCTCTCCCCACACGGGGGGATTTTATTAAAAAGAAATTTTCATGAATTTTAATAAGGCATTCTCATGCAAACTGCAGCAGCAGCGGCGGCGGCTGCCGCGCTACAGCCTCTGCGGCCGGGAGAGATTTTTCCAATAGTCCTCATCAGGCTCTTTATCTAGAAAAATGCAAGGGTTTGCTTTTAGTTAACCCAGAAAAACAAACTGGGTCGGACGTTAATCGTGATTCGCGGCGAACAAAGGCCACGGGCGCGTGGCCGCTAGGTACACTGTACCTCTAGCTCTGCTATATACTATAGGGATAGGTATAGGTATCGAGGGAAAATTAGGGGAAAATCACGTCGTCTGCCGGAGTCGTCGTTGTGAACGAGCGATTGAGCCTCGGCGTCGCCGCGCTAACGGCGTCACGCGCCAGAGTGTCCTTTTCGACAGTATAGCACGGCTCTCAGAGAAAGAGCCTTTTCAAAGCTCCGCAATGATTTTCGAAGCGAAGGCTCTCTTTGTGCGCGAAAAAAGGCGCAGGGTTAAGGAATTTCGGGATAGCTATTTTTTCTCCCTTACCGCTCTCGACCCCGCTGCAGCATTTTTTCTTCACTAATAGCACACGCAAACTTTGGCATCTCGCCACGTAACACACACACACTCACACCAATAGAAAAAAAAAGAGTCTCGGGGATCATCCCACATGCCAGAGCTCGTCCAGATTTGTGTTTTATACACCTTTTTTTCTCTCCCCCGCGCCCCCGTGCGACGACCGTGATGGGTGAATAATGGCCGGGGAAATAAATAAGTATACACCTGGTTTTGTTCCGCTGCGCTCACATATATACACACACGAGCGCGCGCGCGCTCTGCACGTGTGTATATTTATCGCTCGCGATTTATTGCCAAATACTTTAGAGGCGCTTTACAGTCACGTTTTCGCCGGTGCGCCGCTCTCGCGCACCGGCTATACATTAGGGCTTACACGTGTACAATATACATAAAAATGCGTATATCTTATTATTCGTATATCTTATAAATTAACGGGGACGATCAATTGATCGCGTCGATTCGCGCAGTAGTGTATGTGTGGGTGTGTGAGTGTGTAAATATATATAATAGAAGGGCCGGCAAGTAGGAGCAGCGAGTGTCCGCGCGGGAATTGCCTCGTCATCATCTCTCGAGGTAGCGGCGGCTGCCGGGCTTATCCATCATAATTCGTTATCTGCAACAGAGAATGAGAGAGAAAAAATATAACACAAGGCGGTATTATTATACGGGCGGAATTAATTTTAATACTTAATGGGGGTTGGTATGAGTGGGAGGAGGTGGGGTGCGGAGAAAGGAGAGAGCGCCGCGAGGTATATTGGATGTAATAATGTAACTTGCACCGTTATATACGTGAGCCAGGGGTATTTTGAGCTTCACAAAGTCATTATGCCGCGGAAGAATTATATTGTGTATGCTAAGTAGGGTGTAACGTAATTTTTTTTTTTAAGTATATACTTATATATACTCGCGCAGCTATGAGTTTGCATTGTCTCCGCATAAACCTAGGGTATTAAAATTAAACGCATTCAGCGTTATAGCGTGATAATATAAAAGTTGAAATAAACGTAAAAAAAATCATTTGTTCCCATTGAATTTTTGAAAAATGATGATTGAAGAGTGAAATGGGTATCGAGTGTATATACCGTTTGACGGGTAAAATCGAATAAAAGACTGTTCCCTTTACTTCTCATGACAACTCTCGCGCGATATAAACGAGCTCGTATCGCCAGCATGAAATAACGTGATAATGTATGTTACAAGGTCGATTTTTATGGCGCCCCGCGCAAGCTCGATATATATACACGCTATTCTATAGAAAACACGAACGCGAACGATTGCCCCTTTAATCGGAAATTATTTAGCTAATATACACGAGTCCCTCTCAATCATCGCTGTAGTATATATAGTATAAGCGCCCGCTAAAGCACGTAATTCATCTTGGACTGTCAAATAAAGTTAATTTATTAATTAGGAAGTAGCTGTGCGGCGTGGTGAGGTGGGGAAAAAAAGAAAAAGAAGTCGAGTAATAAGTAATCGTCCTCGAGAATCTCACGGACTAATCAATCGATTGTTGCATAAATATTACAAGGGGATATAATTTAACAGAGTAGCTGTATTATACATTATTATGCATCGTATCTCGTGTGAATCTTGAATAATAAATCAAAACCTCTTTTCAGGTAATTATTATAGAGCCTAATATATCTTATGCAGCCATCGCTCTCGCTCGCGCAGGCACGGGCTTATTTGATTAGTCATTGCATTTAGTGCTTTTTAACTATTCAATTACACCGTCGGCGAAATCGCTATACATCATCTCCCTCACTCGGCGCGTTAAAAGGCTCGATGAGACGCGCACTCTCGCACACACACACACACAAGGCTGCGCGCACGTTTTAGCCTCAAGAGAGAGATTTACAGATATATATTGCCTTCGCTTTTTTTTCTCTCTCATGCCAGGAAAAAAAAAGAAGAAATACTCGCTTTAGCAATATTACATCGCGCGAACGATGGTAATTACAAGATAACACGTAATATGTATAGACGATGAAATTCCACGAATAATCATTTATAATACAGACGCGAGCGCTTTTCATCCGAGTTTTATTCGCGCAAAAAAAACACGCGCGTGTATCACGAATCAGCTCGCTGCGCACGTGTAAAAGATTCATTTCTCCCATATGCGAGCGTTTGTAAATTTCCAACTACCGCTGAGTGCTCATAACCGCGGTATCAAACGTTTCGAGCTTTTTCCCCCTCCCTCCTGCGATTAGCTCGCAATTACAGCGTCGATGTCGGGAGGCACACGCCATTAATCCTACTCCCACGCTCCACTTATCAAAAATCGTTAATATCGCATTACTCCTCCGTATAGGTATAGCGATAAAAAATCTGCTGCTGCTGCTGCGATCAATTTGTCGCGACTATATGGGCGAATTAATGTGCGCATCCGTGCGCTGCCGGCGAGATGATAAAAGCGAAAGAGAGAGTGTGTGTGTGTACGCGTGCGCGACTAATTAAGAGGCAGGAGAGGGCGCGTGCAATCTTGCACCATTCGCACTTTCCGCTGCCGACACGCCGACGACGCCCCGACGTCGGGGATTTTTTCTTCTCCTTCGTCTATACCTACCCTCTACCTCTTGGGGTTAAGGGAGAGGAGATCGATGGGCGCGCGATGAAAGGGGCCGCTGACGCCGGCGAATATGTGTGTCAACATGCGCCACGGACGGGATATGTTTGTGCGCCGTGCAGGCGCGCCGGCGAGCGTATATATATCCTACCACGGGATCATCTCTCCCCTTCGAAAACGCTAATTAAGGAAGTGTTTGCGCCTCGATTAAAACTCCCCCCCTCTATACATTTTTTTATACTTGTATTGCTGCGGGGGGCCGCAGGTGGTTTTTATTTTTCGTGTTTATATCGGGTTTGATGCGCGCCCGTGGCTGTGTTCTTTCTCCCCCCGCGGCTATGAGTAGCGGTGTGTGTGTGTGTGTACATAGCGGAAATTGATTATTACGCGCGGCTGCGCGCTTTTAATCAATGTTTTCGAAGCGGCGTTTCGGCAGGCCCGCGGAATTTTATAAAAATATTGTCTAGATTTTCGTCGATATGTATAGACGTGAGTAAGCGCGGAGCTTTTTTTAGTCGTTGAGTAATCAGATTTGTCGACGTGGAAAAATAATAAAAATCATAGAAGAGGGCAGTGGAAATGTGCGCTGGGTGTATTAAGCTGTATGAAATAGATGCGTGTTCCTTTCACGTTGGGCGCATGGAGAAAATTTGTTTTGTAAAAGTTACTGTTATTTTTTCATTTTTGATATATTTGGAGCAATAGTAACTGTAAATTTTGCTCACTTTCGCGAGAAAATGAGGTTTTCCCTTATTCACAATCAAATATACTAATTATCATTAAAAAATCTTTCTCCAAACATCGTAATAAGATTATTATCGTACAACGAATTTTTTAAAAATTCACAAACTTGTGAATTTTAATTCGGATTATTTGCTCCGACAGAATAACGTCATTAAAATAATCCTGTACCGTAAAAGCATTACGAAGCAAACAAGTGGATGGCAAAAAAAAATTATTTTTAAAATTCCAGGAACAGAGAGTGGCCTAATAAAGCTTTATTAGCTGCTCTTAACTAAGCTCGTGGAAAAAAATCGGGCGTCACTATATGCCTCCAAACACAAACATAGTACTACGTATTACAATCGGATTTCCCAACGCGTCCTTCGCGGAACGACGTAATTACTCAAAAAACTACTCAACGCGGCGCCACGTACGTATAACAACATTCAGAACGGCAAACCAATTCGAGATAAATCTTTAATACACGCCGCGGCAGTTTATACACACACACACACATGCACAGAGCACATAGCCGTCGGCTTTATCAGCCGCGGTACATTTGTCTTGGCCTTCGACTTTTTTCCCTTCATGTGTGTGTGTCTGTGTATACGAGAGAGCAGCGAACGAGGAATTCCCATATGAAATACACGGAATTTACTAGATTACGCGCGAACGCATATACACATGTATAATATATATAGAGCGCTCGCGGGGGGAAGATAACCGGCGCGTCGTTGTGAAAAATGTTTAATACACGTGGAATCCGAAAAATAATTGCTCCTCATTCGTAACCATTTATTCCGCTCCTCGTGTATATATACACGTGTATATATAACTAGACGTCGCTGCTCGTATATACCGGGGATTTGAAAACTTTCAAACGCACTTAATTTATGTTAATCGTAGTGAGAGAGAGAGAGAGAAATGCGCCGCGCGAATCCCCCAAGAGCGCGAAACTATTTACCCGGCCGCCGCTGAATACATTTCGCTCGCGATTTTTCCGCCCATCGACGAGGGTGAGAGAGAGAGAGGGAGAGAGGGAGTATATATATCCATGCAAAGCCGGTGCGATCATCGCGCGCGCCGCAAGCGACGAGTTTATATCCCTCACTCACTTCTCAGCCCCCGAAAAATTGCTGAATCGTTTCGGAAGAGAGATCCGCAAAGACAAGCCCTACTCACTTATATACGTATATATACACCAACACACATATAAGCGAGAAACTCGAGTGTGTGTCTATATGTATATGAAAGAGCGATGGCGAGAGCGAGATAGCGCTGAAAGAGCGCGCGCGAGACAGACAGACATAGAGACATCTATCCGGGCTCTCTCTCTCTCTCTCTCTCGCGCTCGCTATCTCGAACATAAATCAAGTCGCGCGTAATGCGATAATGTCGTATCGGCCTCTGTATCGATTCGTCCTGTGCACGCAGCAGCGGCGGCAGCCACAACGCGTTTAAGCGACGTACTCGCGTATATATGTAGATGCGCAAGCGCGACGTATTAGCCTCTCGCCGGAGGATGAATAATTCCGCGCGATTTCTCTGACGTGCGGAGGGGAGTGGGTTCAATAAAGGCTGCGCGATAGATCGATTTGGGATTTTTGGTGATTGAGTGGCAGGGTGGAAAAGCTTGTGTGTGTGTACTGTGATTCTTGAAAGAGTAATGCCGAGGCGTTAAGGATAAAAATGGGTAATGGCGACAATGAAATAGTCAGTGGCGTTTGGAATTCGGGGGTATTTTTTTTTCTCTTTAAGAGTAAAAGAGTGCTCGAGATTTTATAGGGTGACGGGGGCGAATGTTGTAGATGGCCGTTCACTGGTGCTACTATTTTTTTCAATTTACAATTTTTAGAAGAATTTTTGCTATATAAATCACGATCTCTGGGAAAAAAATTGTTGGTAAATTAAAAGCTATTATGAATGAATGTATCGTGCCCGGAATATATAGCTCTAAAGTGTATCAATAATTTTGATGGGATTATATATTCAGAGCCACTTGAAAAGCAGTCAATATGAGATGAAAAGGATAAAAATTCAGACAAAAGGAATAAAAAATAATTTTGATCGAGACTCAGAGAGCCACTCGAAAAGCAGTGAATATCAGATAAAAAGGATAAAAAATTAAAAATTGATAACGTTAAAAGATTCACAACAATAACAAAACATCCACAAATATATTATGTGGCTGACCACTGCACCTACGAAATCCTCTTAAACCTCGCAATTGTCATTAATTTTTATCAATTTCAAGAAACTTTGAAAAATTCAAGCTCATCCGAGCTCCGCAACGACTTGCAGTAATATTTAATAGAAAATGTTTCTCTCTTCGCGCAGAATCCCAAAGGTTCATGACAGCTGTATAAATAATGCAGACTGCGATTTTTATATTTCCTTTTCTGAGAAAGAGAGAGGGGCAAGCGAGGTATTACTAAGCGTTTTTCGAATTTACAGGCGCTTTCCGCGCAGTGTGCAGTGAGAGGCTCACCGAACTGGGACATATTAAGCCGCACTTTTCGAACATCGGAAAGTTAAGCAGATTGAGGTATAGGACTTAAGGTTTATATAACCTCGCATGTAAATTTTCCCGGGAATTATTTATCGTTCGGTGGGAAATCCCCTAAAGAGGTGTATCAAAGCCGCGCGCGCGGCCGGAGAGAGCGCGAGCGAGTGTATTAAAAATACATTTTCATCAGCGTCTATCAATGTCCACCCGCGGGGCAGCACAGTGAAAAAAAACGCACGCGCGCTGAACTCACTCACGTGAAATGGAAAAGGCATTAAAAAGCGCAAAAAAAGGCATCGCATACCTGAGCGAACTAGTAGGTGTATGTGTATGTGTGTTTGGAGAAAGTTAAGGGAAACGCTGCCCGCCGCGGTCAAAGTTGATGAACTAATATGGCGAAGTGCGTGTCGGTGTGGATATATACACTCGCGGCCGCGCGTCTGGATAGTTTCGTCCATTACTACTTGACTAATATGTACATACGTACATACAGATTGCCGGCGGGACTTTGACCGCATTTTTTCCGGCTTACGTCACGGCTAAGCTATGTGCCCCCCTCGTGTCCGCGGGGAGCTCTCTTTTAATTGCATTTTTACGATACGGTAAATAATAGCCCTGTACGTGTGCGTCTGTGGTCGACGAGCTTTTTGTCCGCGGCTGAAGCGAGCAAAGGGCCGGCAATACACGCCGCGTATATATATCGATGAGTAACGAGGATTTCATTGCGAAAGTTTGCGTGAGTTACGCGTGAGCGGTTATATATTTTTGAATCGAGTGCACACGCGTGTATACGGGGCATTGTAGTCGGAGCTGTCAGTGGCCGCTCCCGCGGCACCGGAGGTTGAAATATTGATAGATTCCGACTCATTAATTGCGGCAGGGAGAACGAGTGCGGAATTTGTTCGTTATTAATGTTTCGATGGAAGTTTGCGGCCAAGTTTGTTGTTGCTTTTCCCTGCGTGTGTATACACGCTCTCGAACTTGCACGTTACTTTTTGCCTCAATTGAACTTCGTATTAATATCTCTTTATTGACTTGGGGGGAAAAAAAGTTTTCGTTATTGTTGTACACGGGGGCTATCAATTCTCTTTCGTCCACTTCAAGTATTTTTTTTTTTCTTGATAAAAACAGAGCGCGGAGAGATAATATATATATACAAGATATACTTGTGTATTCGCGTTATACATTCTGGCAAATAGCTCGATATAACCTGAAATATTTAATTTTCCGATTTAGCAAGTTGCAGTCTGTGTATACATAGATTGCGAGAACGATATAAGGTATGAAACCAGCTGACTTTATGGATTATAGAATTATAGATTCCCAATATGGTTATACCAGCACTAAATATTTAAAAGAAATGTCAGAGCAACAATGCATGAATTCTTCGGATTCCTTGTTTGTAAATCAAATACCAAACACGCGAGATTGTGGAGTATTAAAATATTTATGATTTATGAAAAATTTTAAATGAAATCCGTATATAATTGACTAAGTACACAACGATAAAAGTGACATTCTTTCTTTAAGAAAAAAAATGTTTGTTTAACAAAGGCATGCTAAAAATCTCTTGAGCGAAAAGTTAATATAATTTCAGTCAGCGAGTAAAGCCAATAAATTAAAACACTTAAGATTGTAGTTTTAGACACATTTCAAGAAAATAATCTACTCCGTGAAATCACAGATTATAGTAACGAGCTGTCGCTTAATCTTCTCGTTGAAGATCATGATGCACCTGAATAATTCCGTGCTGTCAGTCAATATTTAACTCCATCTACGACTAGCCACCTAATTTGTCCGATATTCTAAGGACTCTATATTAGATACTAAACACAGATTCCTATTAAGTAATTGCATATTACTTTATTAAAATCATTATCGATAAAGTATATAAAGAATTATCAGAAAAGAAACATTATTTATAATTCGGCACACTCATCGACAAAAATTAATTAAGAAAAATATCATTTTTGTCATTTATTATTCTTTACTTCAAACTTTACTTCAAATATAAAAAAAAATCGAAATCTGTCTTCATTTGACATAATAAATTTATAGCGTTATCGACGAAAGCAGCTACTCTTTCAATAACCAGTTCATCGCTCAGGCATCTCTCTCCTATCTAGAAAAATCCACTCCACGTGTCGCCGCGTTAGACCGCACCGCGCACACCTATCAATCCTCCGCATCAGCAACCGGTTGCGCAACCTTCTCGTCCCTCGGCTCGACTGATCATCAGCAGCACTCGGGCACCATACGCACCTAGAATATCTGCCGGCATCGTCCGTGGACCTTGTGGTATCCTTCCTTGCACCCGGGGTCGATAACCGCGCCCTCTTGCACCTTCGGGTCTTTTGGCCGCTGCCAGACGACGAACTTGCGCTCGGGCTGCTTCTTCCCTGGCGTCTCCTCGCCAGCCGCGAGCAGCGTCACTAGCACCAGCAGCAACAACAGCGATGATAAGCCGCAGAGTCGCATGTCGTCTCGCTGCTACACCTTATACTACTACTGCCGCGGGCCACTACGCGGTCACGACGTGTGCGACTATATATATATATAGCCGTCCCTATCTAAAGCCGATTATCTCAATTGCCGCGGCGCTACTGCTCATGCCGACGTCACGCGAATTGAATGATTATGTGCCGGAGAGTAGCGCGCGTCTCTGATTTGCTTCCTCGAACGCGTGGCGACGCACTGCTTCGGGAATTGGTGACGACGGTGAGGATTGTGCTGTCAGAAGGGCGTGCGGCACTTGCCCCGGCGGTCGAGCAGCTGTCCGCGCTTGCATCCCCCGACGCGCTGCCTACGCGGCGCCGTTATTATGCTGCTCTCCACGCGCACCTCCACCGACAGCGGCGTGTCCGTCTGTTGCTGGATGCTGCCGGCTGAGCACAGGGTTAGGCAGAAGAAGAGAAGGGCCAAGACGACGACGATCACGAGCGAGGACGCCCTCAGCATGATCGCGTTCGTCGCCCGAGACCAGCGAGCGACATACTGACAGGGAGACAGCAGCCGGTTGCTGTTATTCGATGACCGCGATGAGCCGAGCGCTTGATAACCCGCGACATCTGCTCGGCCGAGACATTGCGGCAGCAGACCGAGATATAGATATATATGTGTGTAGCATTATGCGGAGAGCTGGTTGCCGTAAGTGCGTAATTTTTCCAGAACGAGCTATGATTGTCATATTAGCTGCGCAGTTCGTGTAGGTCAATGCCGAGTGATGATCATCACGATGAGTGATGGTGAGGTGCGCGTGGGCGTTCCTGAGAATTTGAGGGGAGTGGAAAAAGAGATTATGTACTCTTGGAAAATGAATAAGGGATAAGGATCGCTTGCTAGTTCAAACAAGTGCCAGATATTGACTGATTCTTTAGTGATTTATATTTTGTCACTTGGAATTCCAATATTATTAGATTTCTTTACTTTTTCCCATTTACTTGTTCATTTTTAGAGGTAGTAGGGAAAAGGACGAAATTCAAGGTACATTTCGGAGTTACAAAGCGGGTCTGTAAAAGAGGAAATATAGAAGAGAAATTTTATATTTATAATGAACGTCTGAGGGCAATATATTATATAGCGTTACAAGAAAGTTTTAATATAGAGAGTTATTTGATTTGAACTTTCGTTGTTCTGCTACGAAACGTATGTATATATACACGCTTAAAATTTATTGAGATAAGAAATTCTTCAAGTCTGATGCATATGCATGTAATGTTTGGAATAAAAATATATCACTCGTTCATGCTGTATTCCAGATTTCTTTATGCGAAATACTTTTATTTTCTCAGTCATGAATGAATATGTGACGTTTTAATTAAAGAAATAAACGCTTACAAAAGAAAGCGCGATAACTAGATAGATGGTTGACGTAGGTGACGAAATCATAATCAATGAATGTATTTTGTATAAGCATAGTGCGTCATCATCACTTCAAAAGACTGCGTGATAGTTTATAATTGAATTTGTATGAAAAGAGAGTGGAATATATACAATCTTAATTTACACAAAGAAATTATTTTTGGAATGCATGAATAGATATACCTATAAGAAACTTGTAGGGAATAATCAATCATCATTATACAATCACTTTATTTTAATAAATCCATGTACATAACAAAAAGCTTTTCTTTAATTCACATATGTCCGAAACAATATATAAAATCCTTAAATTACATCCGGGGCATTCGTCAAACGTCCGCGAGTAGTAACACGGAAAATCCGACTTTAAACTTATTTATAACCCATCGATCACCTCGCCACTCGTAACACACATCCACAGAAACCTATCTCGCCTTCACTCTCACTCACTCTCTCGTTCTCTCACACACCACAACAAAACGAAACTAGATATTTATAGAATTGATTAATATTGTTTCCGCTCGACCAATACACGCGCGACGGCGGCGGCAGCGAGTTTGCATACAACCTACACACATAACACATATACATGCATGCATGCATGCATGCATGCATACCGAATCGACTACCACATGTATACGCGCACGATTACATACATTGCCTACCTTCCTCCCTCCCATCCGTGTTTTTGCGCGGAGTGCGCACCGTTTCTCCAGCTCAGCAGTAGCAGCAGGCGCGAGCGAAGCTTATCCCCCCGAAATAAGACCCATAGCGGGCGAGGAAGAGAGGAGATTCGGACTCGGAATCCGCGGAAAAATCGAACCTCGCGCGAGAGGCAAGCCGCATGAAATATGAAAATAAAGTTATTGTGCGCGGGAAAATGCGGGATTACCGACGGCTCGAGGAGAGAGAGAGATAGAGTGGAGGGGTGAGGGAAGTAAGGGGAGAAAAGAGAGTATAAGTGTATGGCGGACAGAGAGAGAGGGAGAGCAACGCAGATAAGAGCGATTGTTTCGGCGTTAGATGGCCCTGGGATGGTGGTCGGTCGGTTCATTCGGGTATAAAATTGGGAGGTCGAGGAGAGTGAAGGAGAGTCGTTGGCGGTAGATAGTGAGAGAAAAGTTCGGTAAAAGTTGTCGAAAAACTGTTATTTATATCATCTACTACGAGTAAAAGAGTAAAGCTAAAAAATCATTTCGAAATGTAGGACAATTTAATAAACATGAAACAGAATTGTAGAGAATATTGTACAGAATCGTCACAGCCACATTTTAAACTGACATTTACTTCGCTATATATAGGTAGTTTCATAATTAAATTTTGCAGAATACTCCAATGCAGTCTATTTTACTGAAAAAAGCGTGGAAACTAAAACACGATTGTTAGAGGCAAACGTCGCAGCAGTAGCGCCAAATGCATATATTTTTCTCAAAATACCATTTCGCGAAATTTCTGTTGAAATATGGGAAATTTTTGAGATTTTACAGCAGTCCGCGCGCGGTGGCTCCCCGAGAGAGAGAGAGAGAGAGAGAGAGAGGCGGTATGGTAATTTTTGCAGAACTGTTTCTCTTAGTGTACCATCGCGGCCACATGGCGCGCACAAATAAGATATTTCAGTTACGAGGATTTTATGTGGGTAATGTAAAACTTTGGGGTACAGTTGGATTCTACTTAGTCTCTATGGGCGACCGTAGTCATTAGTCGGAGCAGCCTAATTCGTCAATGAATTTTATCGCGAGGATTATTTTATGGACAAGACTAGCTGGCAGCTTTTGAAAAAATTATTATCGTTCTTCATCGTTTTAATAGGAGGTAATTCGAAGTCGAGTCAAGTGATATGACCTTCGCGAGGGGAAAAACACTCACGAGCGTGCACTAGACAGCTCTGGAAAAACTGCGGAATGTTTATGCAACGAAAATTATATTCGTTATATATATACTTGTATTAATTTCAAGGTTTTTCAAACTTGCGCAACTTTTTTAGACTCTATATAAAATATCTGAAAAATGAAGAGTTTTCGTATACACACACACGCGCATGAGTATCCGCTTTTTATCCAAACTTTTTAAAGTTTAAATTTTCATGGAAAAAATTTTAACCGTAAAAAAAAAATTTATTCAGCATGCAAAGTGCTATAACAAATGACAAGCAGGACCGAAGCACATGAAATTTGTCAAAAAGTTCGGCAAAAAAAAAGAGAAAGCGAGAGAATCGAAAACTTTTACGACTTCGCATACACATTTTTAAGTGCGCACTCCGAATCAATGACCCGAAAAGCATAGTATATATACACCAGGTACAGAGGTACAGACCAAAGTGTTGGCAAAAATCGGCCGAGGTACGGTAAAAAAAAACGCGATTTCCTTTAAAAGCCCTCTCTATTCCCCGCAGAAAAGCAGCGATAAATCACGGCCGCATTGTTCGGTTAAATTTTTAGGCCTCGCCGCGCGCGCATAACATCTGTGTCGAGCCCTACTATATACATCCCAGCCTCTCTCGCACCTCTATAAAACTCTACATTTCGCAAAATCATCCCACCTATACGCCCGTGAAAATATTAAGACATTCTTTCCTCTACCGCATATCCCCGAAAATCACCGGCCGAATTTTCTCTCCACACACACAGACCGGCATTTTCCGTATATTCCCGCCTTTGTTTAGCCGCTCGTAAAAACCCACGCGCTGGGATGTAGCGCGCATACCACACATAATACGTGCGCCGTCGCCGCCACCTAATCGCGTATAACCCAGCCCCTGGCCGCCCCCGCGTACACACCTTTTCGCCCTACAAAAGCTGCCGTCCGATATACCATATACATATCGATTATTCCGGCCGCTGCGAGTATATATCTGTCTCGGCTGTGGAGTCGGGAACGTGGCGCCCTCCTTTCAACTTTCCTCTCACTATACGTTTTATCCTCCTACGTACGGTAACGCTGGTTTCTACTCACCCGCGGTAGGTAAGGCTGAATTATCGTATCCCTCAGCCGAAAAATGCAGTTTCCCACGCAGGATATGTGCGCGCTGCAATATGGTCCTTGCTCCAGAAAGTATACAGCTATCCCCCCGCTCGTGGCAGCGCATCATCTCGACAAAAGAGAAAGCGCGCGCACCTGCGTCGCCCGCTTTTAGTGCCATTCACCGTTCGCTATGGCCATTCACTCCGCTCTTTCTTATATATATACACGTATACGTGTATGTATAATGCAGACGCGTATAATATAATAATAATTTCGCCGCATCTGCGCGACCATCACGCACGCATGCACGCACGCACGCGTGAACAATTGAAAACTTTTATAATATACATCCCTCTCTTACATATGTATGATATATAATATATAGAGTGAGAGAGCGAACGGACGTCTGGAGAGTAAACGCGCATGAAATTGCTTGAAATTTACGAGCGCGGAATCAGCGAGGTCGCTACTGGAATATCGCTATAATACTCGCTTGCTCGAGAGAGAGAGAGAGAGAGAGAGAGTGCAATTGCGTGCGAGAAATTGCATCGCGCCGCCGGCACGCGAGAGCGCATCACGTACCTATACCTACCCCCTTTTCTTCTTCTTCTTACTCGTCGTCGTCGTCATCATCATCATCATCATCATTATCGTCATCGCGTCGTCCTTCGTGAGGGGCATAAGCGCGAGCATCGCGGATGCTGTGCGCGGTAGCCGCGTTATATGTATATATACGCGCGGATGATGGATGGGAAAGGGCGCGCGTGCGAGCATCGCGTGGCCCGCTGAGTTTTCTCCATAAGAGCTGAGGAGGAGGAGGTTTAATAAGTTCTGGGGAAGCGAGAGGGAAGTTTTCTGGTGTATAGAGCCGATCGATTAGTAGGTACACGCTAGAGATGCGCCGGGGAAAATTATTTCGTCGAGCGTCGTGTTGTATAGGGCAACTGATGTGTGTATGTGTGTATTGGGTGTGGAGAACCGAGAAGGTGTATACTATAGGTGGGTATTATTGCTAGAGTGACGTGTGTTTGTTGTAATATCGGATAGGTCTATAGAGCATGTGTGATGCGTGCGCCTGCATGAAATAGTAAAGTACTTTTCTGTCTCGGGGAAATTAAAGTTGTCATTATATATTATAATTGCGAGAGGTTGATTTTCCATTCTTATAAGCGCAGCTTGACTTGTGCTTCTATAGAATAATAATATAATTGTTTCGCTATATAGGCTGGCTAAATGTTTTATACCGCGAATGTTCAGTATGTTTTGCGGTTAGAGGGAGTCGTGCATTATGTATTATGGTTTGATTGGCTTTTATATGAAACTCGACGATTTTCCGTCTTGGCAATGTGCACGAGATTTTAATTCGATAACTGGAAAACATAAGATTCGAGGAAATGAAGTAAGGCTAATGAGTTTGTAAGAGTGAATTTACTTCAGGAGAGGAGATTTGCTTTACTGAGATTATAACAGATACCAAGTACTTTTGTCATTCCAATGTTTGATTTTCATTGTGATATATAATACTGGCAGATATATACACTGGTTCAAAACCATTATGTGTACATCGTATTTAGATGAGTTTGAAGACTGTCAGCTCTATAAGATAAAGAATAACAAATTTTAAACTGGAATAGATAACGAATAAGTACAAAAAAAGTTGGTAAACGTGTTGTTAAATATTGCTATAATACCGTCATTTACTTTAGCCCCCTGCAGAAGATTTTCCCTAACTTGCTAGGAGAGAGTCAGTCAAACTTTGGGATATGCTTTTGGATGTAGAAATATCCGTAATATTAGTTTTGTACCGAAATATACATAAAGTCAAACAGCGAATTTTAGGGGTGTATAACAGTGCATTTTTGTTGCTCAACTTTAAACTTTCATAAATTTTCAAATACAAAACAAATATAAAAGCTCCTATTCTCTAGTTTTGTTTTCTCTTTTTGAAATAATATTTGAGACTTTCCAAAATTGAATGGTTATACCGTTTCAAAAAGAAGTCTTTTTGAATTTTTTTTTCTGAACTAAAGCTAAAAATGTTTTGAACTGAATTTTTTTTATCGTTATAAGGTGTAACATGTCAGCTTTCTTCATATTTTTACATCCAAACCCAAAATTGGAGCTGTATCCGTAATTCTGAGGCCTAACCCTCTCCTAGTTATAGACCTTATAAATATTACCAAAACTCACTAGTTCTTTGAAAAAGGTTTGCAAATGAACGAGATATTTTCCGAGTCCAATGAAGATGAAAATATTTGAACGAGGATACTCGTCCTTCTGCATATGAGAACGACTCCGAAAAAACAAAAAAAAAAAAAAAGAAATGTCGAAATCGGTCATAAATTGTTAAATAATAAAAATTGCACACTGATTTAAGACCCCAGATAACAAGGATCTTATTGAGGTGGTTGAAATGAAGTAAATGCAACAATAAAAATGCTAACAGGTCGTTTTGTCCATTTTAGGCTTTTTTTCGTCCACCGCCCAGACTATCCCGTTTGGACGAGTAGACTTGAAATAAGGAGGATTAATAGAAAAGTATTGACGGTAATATCTTTTCAATTTATTACAAATTCAATCCATCACCTGAACCGATTGTTGAATTAAGAACATCAAACTCTATTACTTAACTTTATACATTACACCTAATGGAAGTCAATGAAATTCATCTTTTTACCGCAATTACAAAAATTACTTTAGTAATCAGTGACTGCTATATACCGAAACAAGTGTACAGTTGCTTATTTCCCAAACTTATCGATTAAAACCCACTATACTAACCCTAGGTATATACAATTCACGCACCAGCAACCACCTAACACTAAACTCCACTCACTCCCCAAGCTTGCACATATGTATACTTTATAATACAGCACAGCTCCCCATAGCCGCTCGCTCCCTCAAAACTCCCGGAATTCCTCCCGCCGCTTGTCGCCTCCGTCTCGGGCCATCCATTTTTCAGGTGTAAAATTCGACGCGAGAGCGCTCTCGGCCGTGTATAAAGCAGCCCCGATAACATCGCATATAGTCCCTATACGAGCGCAAGATCGCGTGCGACGTCGCCCCCTCAAAGGGTTCCACAGCGTGAAAAAGTCGTCGTCGAGCGATTCGATCGCGCACGCTCAACGAAGAAGAGGGAGGGGGAGATACGTAGCATACGTTATTCCCGGCACGGGGGGCTGGAAATTCGGGCGATCGCTCATGTACGAGAGAGAGAGAGAGAGAGAGACAAATCTTACTGGCTGACTGATCGCCGTCATAAGTTTGAGAAGACGGAGCGGGAGGAGGGAGGGAAGGTAATCGCCTCCGTGCCGTGAATATTATAATAAACTCTCTTTCTCTCTCTCTCTCGCGGCTACCGCGATCGATTTTCGTGCCGATTTCCAATTATCCCTCATCTTCCCGTCAGACCGCGAGCGTCTCTGAAAGAGCATAGCGTGACTCGACTTGAGCTGCTGCTGCTGCTGTTCAGAACGCGCGCGGATATATTCAACGAGCGATGCATGCGCACTTACGCACGCGCGTGAGCGTAATAACTCTCTCTCTCTCCTCTCACACGCAGGTATGCGTCTCTCTGTATCGTATGTGTGTGTATAATTGCGCGCGCGTAAATAGGCTACTTGGCGCTTGGCAGGTGGTCCTCTCTCTTTCTCTGTCTCTCGGGCGCGAGCGAGCTACCGCTACCGAGCGCAAGAGAGGAAAGAAAGATCCGCGGAGTCACGGGGGCCCCATTACCGGGCGCGCCGCCGCTTTATTAGCGGCGCAGCGGGGGTGGCGCGGCCTGCACGCCGGCTCGTTACACGCAGCGGGCATTCCTTTCTCTCTCTCTCTGCCTCTCTACCTTCGCTAATTCAGCAGTGGCGGCGATGTGTATCGACTGCGGCCGCGAGGAAAGGTGATCGAGCGCGAAGAAAATGAGAATCGGAGAGAGAGAGAGCGAGCGCGCTGTGTGTAGGGGAGCGTAAATTTACACGCATTAGAGAGATACAGTGTGTGTGTGAGTGTGTATTGTAGGCGAGGGGCCCCCCTGCTGGGATGGCCGATCCTCCGCCGCTGCCGCCGCCAAGCCGTGATGATTTTCACCTCTAATTTGTAGCGACAGCAAGAGAGAGAGGCTGCACATTCCAAGAGAGAGAGAGAATATATATCGCGCGGCTGCTACCGATTTCTCGACCATAACGCCAATCAATTACGCCCGCTCGCGCCCAACTGCGCGCCCGCAAGCTACTAGTATTTTCTTCCCTCTCGACTCGTTGACGCGAATTTGTCTGATGCACGGTTGTGGGAATGAAAGCTATATATCTCGCGTATAATCCCCTCGCGGGTATGTTAATTCGCCTCGGGATGGCCCCGGCGGTGGTGCGCAGACTTCTCCAAACATTCTTTTATCTGCTCTGTTGCTCATTCTCGATCCCAAATTTATACATATTTATAATTGCGAGAGAGAGGTTTCGCTTATCGCTATAATATACTAATTAAGACGGCGAATCGACTCTGCACGATTTCACTCTCTGTATCTAAACTACATCTTTATTCAAATGCATCGTCCCGCTGTTATCGAAAAATTTCTTGAGCATTCTCCGAGGCGTCACGCAATTAGCATTACACACACACACGTCTCCCGCTCCGATATTTCGGCTCGCAGATAGCACTTCCCCATATATTTAACCCTTATCTCAGCCCGATTGTCGTAATTAGCCCTTATGTACCGAAAAACTTCACCCACGCAATAACCGCGACATTAGCAGCAGCAGCACCTACTTCTTCTTCTTCTTCTTCTCGTCTCCTACCTTCGCTGTAGCTGCTGTAGCTGCGCTGCAACTCGGAAATCTAATATTTCGAATGCGGACGAATCGGGGGCCGGCTCGGATTTCTCTCCTTGCCGCTCGCGCGCGGTTCGACGACCCACGCGTGTCTCATCGAGTTTCGCCTCAGCAGCAGCGGCGGCATGAGGAGGCAGCAGCAGCAGCAGCCTACCGGGCTTGCGCCGAATTTATATATTCAGAAATATACATTATACTCTCGCGCGCTTTGTTCGCCCGCGCCCGTGTATTTAGATATTTTTCGGAGGAGTCACGTATGCGCGCATGTGTGTGTGTCTGAGTGCCGTAGGAGGGTTTCGCCGAAGCGAGAGGGAGAGAGAGAGATGTCACACCCTTTCAGCCGCGCGCGGGCGCGTTGTACATGCATGGAAGCCCTTTTGCTCGAGTTAACCCGGCGCGCCGAGCGCGGCGGCGGCGTTCACGCACCGCGGCACACACGACGAACGGAGACCCATTGGCACTTATACGGCGCGTGTCTCTCTCTTACTCGCGATTCTTTTGTGGAAGAGATCCTTAAGGCTGAGCGGAGGAGGCAGTTTATGGAAATGAGGCGGCGAATAAGAGGTCTATACGCCACTATGTTTCTCGGTAAAATATAGTTTTGAATATCTCGGGTGTATGCGCGCGACGATTTCAGAGACGAAAGAGAGATGTGTCGTCGGCGTCTTTGTATGTGTGTGTGTGACGGTTAGTTGGTTTACGCGCGTGCTTCTGAAAATTGGGCACACTTGATGATGAGGTTGTGTTTGGGCAGGGATCAGACCCGTGGAATCGCATTAAGGTATTAGTATGGTAAGGTGGGGATTGACTGGTGTTGGACGCCAAGTGCTGCGGGTGGACGGTAATGTTTGCACCTGGAATTGCGATGAGTGTTTATTTCAAGTGCTGAATGCAGAAATAATTTCAATATTCTTCGAAATTTTAAGTTTTATAATAATTAGGAGCAAACGAATGATTTATTGGTATTACCTAAATCATCGTGCCGTAGTAAATTATGCGCTCTAAATTTGAAATACCCGACGTAAAAAAATGGCGTTTCGGAGATGTTTGGAAAAGGTTTAATTTGGCTTATGTTTGGGAAAACGTAGGCAATGAGGTAATGCCAAACTTCCCAATAATTCGTGATAGAACAATTTTGCAAGGTTGGCAAACTTTTTCCAAAGTTTTCATTAATTGGTTAGTAAGTAATGATGAAGTTTAAGGAATGTTTTCCAAAACGTTGGCCAACCTTTCGAAAAATTGAAAACAACTAGCGCGAACGCGCTCCTCTGCGAGCTGTCGGCAAAGCCCATTTCTTCTTCAATTGTAACACTAGTAAGAGAACTTCTATATGGGTGTTTTATTTCTAGACGAAAGATACTTATAAGGAGAAAGCGGGCGGCGGCTCCGCTACAGTCCGTTATCTTCAAATTGTTATAATTGAAGAAAAAATCGGCAAAGTGTGATCTATGGATTCAAGTTAATTTTTCTTTTCAAACATCTTTTACAAATCCAAAGAGATTAGTTGGGTAGCATAAGTAGCCTGAATGGGGAGTTGCGAGGAGGTTTTTGGTCAATCGCTCTAGCGGGTTTTATTTGTGTAAAGTTAAATCTTGTCAAGTTGTAGCTGAAAATCGTCCATTTTATGTATATTTAGTCGTTAAAAATCGTTTTTATGACTTTAACTCGTAAGAAATAGATCGTATAAAAAAATTTTCAATGGGAAAAAGTTTTGTTTTAATATTATCTATAACTTTTACATTTAATATTTTTGTGTAAAGTCAAATCCTGTAAAGTAATAGCAAAAAACGACTAGTTTTTGTGGTTTTTCGCTATATTGTATTGCCAAATATTCTTCGAAGAACAAAATGTTCAATATAAAAAATACGTGTTTTAATTAGTTTTAGCAGATGCATTTGTTGTTTTTGACTTGTTAATTTTGTTTACCGTCTGTTCAAAAATCGATTTTTTTTCAAATTTTTATTTGCTCTGGCGTTTTTTATTTTTCGATGGATTCGGCTTGGTAGAGAACTGTCAGTTATGTTTAATTAAACGAGTATATTCTCCAAAACCCGTTTGGATATATATCGAAATTTTGCTGAGATAATCGGGTTACTTGATCATACATCCCAGAAAATACTTAAAATGGACTCATTTTGGGTGGAAAACAGCTATTGTGTTGTAAATTTTTAGAATTTGAAGTGTTACAATTTTCGCCCTGACGAAAATATAAGACTCACCCGAGAAAAGGTCGTGCTTCGTGAATAAAAATTTTAAAAATATTAAAAAAAAATTTTTTTAAAGAAGAAATCTTGAGTTCTTTCCCCACCTGCTCACCATTATCCTAGCACTGTGACTTGCAGTTGAAACCCGACATTTTTACTTAAGTATTGTCTTACGCCACCGGTCGGTAGTCGATAGCACTTAAATCATTTATTCGTGAAAATCTTACGAGATGTTAGCCAAACTTTTCAAAAATGTTCTATCATGAATTGGGAAGTTTGGAGTGGTCTCATAGCATATACGGATTCCCAAACTTAAGCCAAACAAAACTTTCCCAAAACTTCTTCCGAACGTAATTTTTTGTACTTGTACGTAGGACTAAAAAAGTCACTATTTCATAATAAAAGTTCACTAATTTAAAAGATTAATATTTTGGCAATTGAGCAATAATTTTCACTATAGAATAGTGACTTTTGACTTTTCCACTATTTTACATGTAGAGAATGGCCTTTTACCGTGCAAATATAAGAACTAATAAAACTGCATTAATTTTGCTTCGTTTTGCGAGATGGCGAATACTAAAAATTAATTAACAGTACGTTTCACGCAATTATTTATCATAATTGCAATGTTGAAAGTATAATCTCTTTAAACATCTGGATGATTAAAAAAGTTATATAAACCATTTCAATATATGCTACACTCTCGTATCAGATATATTCGAACATACACAGCAACTCAGTATATAAATCTCTCCATGGAATTCGATTTGTGTTCATTCAAGAGTAATAAAGTACAATGAAAAAAAAGCGTATCAAAGAAATCAAGAACACTAAACGATTATAGTTATGTGGTTGTAATATAAGTCAGAAGGCGAGTTTTGCCTACGTCACTGCTTTACAGTTCAGTTTCAGTATATTAATTACACGCGTGTACCTTCAAACGTATTACAGTTCATTTGTGTAACCCGTTGGTATATGTACATACGAAATATTTTCCTTATTCTGCCAGTAGTTAAATCACTCGGAAGGATTGCTCAATTTTCTCTCATTTTAGCTATTTATCAATATTTGTTAGGCGATTTTTTAATGAAGCGAATGGATAATTATTGCTAGAACAAACATTCGCCGGTGTTGAATTTTCTTTTATTTTATTTGCGACTTTTTAATGGCATGTGTTAATATTATACTTAAGGACAATTATTGGCATGTGGTCTAAATTACGGTTTCACTGCAGACACCGATAGATTACGCACTGATTGCTTGAAAAAGAAATGGTAAGCATTTTAATATATAGGGCTATAGATAAACGCGCGCGGAGATGAACTGTGCTTTGAATGCAAATTTCGAAATAAAAATAAACAAATATTACGTTGCCATACACATAGCTATAGCTGTGGCAGCTATGACAACTGCGAATGAAACGCTAAATGAAATAGCCATCAATTTTAATAAAGGGGATTGAAGTCGTATTCAATGCATGCAAACTATTGGAATTGAAGAAAATTATTTCGAACTTATAAATTGTAGAAAGTATGAAATTTTGTGCAGGGTTTACATTGTATAGACAAACAAATTGACTAAAATCCACTATTACGCCGATAGATTTATTACAGTTGCGGGAACATGTGGTTATGTTTTATACTGAACTATACGATCATAAAGACGATTTGCTTGTTTAAAACGGTTCTCTTTCATCTTTAACGTGCTTACTTCAAGATTTGGAACCGATATAACAATAATGCTATTTTAAAGTATAAAAAAAAATCATTAAATACCTACACTAGCTTTCTATGTGCGCATTAAAAATTAGATTCGCGATACTAAAAATATTGTTTCTAAATAAAACATTGTTCCAAAAATATTGTATCCGATGTTAACTAGCACGCACAGTAGGTTTTACCATACAAAGGAACAGCGATCAGCTAATTCATGCTAATTCCTTTTAAAGATATCGCTTTAAAAAAGGTTTACGACCATTTTTCGATAATTTCGCAACAGAGCGTACAGCTCACGTACTTAAATACTCGGGTAGCCATAAAACAGCCTTATTGGCACAAGAAAAAAGAGTTTCTTTTGTTCGACTATACATCCATTGTTACTCCTCTTACCACTCCTACATACACTTGGATAATTTCATTAAAATTTTCACGCTTAAAGAATTTCCAAAAATTCTCAACGACTTGAACTCCAAGGTCCCCATTCCCCGAAAAATCCACACCTATCAATGCCTGACAAGCCTACACACCTCTCCGCGCGCACACCACGCGCTCGCGCCATAAAACCGCACCTCTTTACCTCCGTCTAATTAACCGACATTATCGCCACACCGCGACCTACAAACTCGCTCTCCCACAAAAAAGCAACCTAAACAAAACAAAAAACAACAGCGAAGAAAATAAAAGAGCAAAAACAGCAACACCAGCGACCGGCGCAAAAAGCACATATACAGGGCCGAGGAGGCGAAAAGACGGCGGCGAAAATTTATGGCTTTCGCGGGCGAGCGAGTGTGTGTGTATGTCTCCTCCCGAAGGCGACTAGCGCAAGCGGGATAATCGATAAGTCCTGCATGTGTGTAGGCTTAGGTAATATACGTATATATCTAGATGCACGAGACGCCCCAGGCGTAACGCGAGCCGACATAGTGATCGATATAGAACAGAGCGCGCTAATTACGAATTTGCGGTAATTAATTCTTCCCGCGGTACGGTGTCTGTGCAGCGTCTGCGCGCGCGGAGAGGTTGTGGTGTGTGCGGTGGAGGGCAAAAATGAGAGAGGAGAGGGGAATCGGTTGTTATCGCGGGCGGCAGGTACTCCGGCGCTGTGAGTGAGAGATTTATAGCGAAGAAGGAGAGTGGAGAGAGAGAGAGACTCGTGGTTTTTGTTTCATTTATTTTTTCTCTTTTTGGAGTGCGCGCGCGGAGTTAGATTGTAAATCTAGAGTAAAGTTTCTGGGGCCGATGGTTCCATTAATCTTTATAGATGGATGTGATTTTCGGTACGGGGGACGGGTGCCGTTGCGTTGTTGTGACAATATTTTAGATTAATGCGCGAACTTTCCTTTATTTTAAGTGAAAAATATGAATCACCTTGATCTCCGCTTTAAAATCAATGTGGCTAATAGGCTACAATGAGTTTCCCCTAAAAATTCGTCTCCCAGAGCCCCATATCTGCCGGCGATAAAGCACCTTCTCACTTACCCCTCTTTATCTTAGCAGCCAACAGCTCACAGCTCAACCGACACGTACAACTAGCCACGTACCTGAGACTTCTCTCCTATAACCGCCGCCGCGTGCGCGAGCAGTTATATATACAAAGTCGTTCTCCCGCATTCAGCATTGTACTTATCGCCACGGGCGAATTCTCTCTAGGCAAGTAGCGCCTCAGTCCATCCCTCTCTCCTGCGATAATTGAGTGGAAATAAATCCGCGCCGCTCGCCCCCTATAAACATGCTAATGGCCGACTCCCGTTGATATATAAGTGTCTCATACGCTCGCGCGCGCTCTCTCGCTTTATCTGCCGTTTCGTCAAGCGGCGAGCGCCGAGGCGCGTCGTCTAATTTCCAGGACGATCGCTGCGCTGCGAAAGCAAAGACGAGAGAGGCAAAGAGAGAAGATGAAAAAGTCGTGTAGTATGCTTGCGCACGCGCGTGTGTGTAAGTGCAGAACGGAGCGAGTAGGAGGAGAGAGAAGCGGAGCGACGAATGAGGGAGATAAAGGCAGTATATACTTGCGCTCGCGCGAACGAAGGAGAGCAAGCGAACGCGAGCGAGAAGAGAGAAGGGTTAGTAGCCGTTGTAACGCTATCGAGGCTGTCGCTGTACATCACGTCGACAGCATCCTAGCTGCAGCCGCGCGCCCGGCTCCTCGCTCCTCTCTCTTCTCTCCTTCTGGCTGCTGCTGCTGCGGCGACACACGCAAGAGAGAGAGAGACAAAAGCGCCCTGCGCGCGATACCACGCAACACACACTATCCTATACCTATATATACATACACGAGGTTCAAAATAACAAGTGGCTCCGCTGTAGCAGCAGCAGCAGCAGCAGCTTTCCGCTTAATTGAGCTGGAGGCGCTCGCGAATTAGCGCGCGAGAGCTATATCGGGGCCCGATCGGCTTTTACTGCCCCGTGCGCAGGCGTGGGACGACTCGCGCGCGCGAACGGGGCATATTGCTCTCTCTCTCTTTCTCTCTCGGACGTGACTCCGAGCAATATCTCATTGGGAAAAGGAGGAGGTGACTTTAATGTGCCCCTCGTCGAGAGAGAAAGAGCAAAGGAGAGTAAGATCGTTAATCTTCGCCGCGCCGATCGCTCTCGCGGATAGTAATTGTTACGGGCTCGCTCTTTCTCTCTCTCTCTCTCGCCTTCTCTATACTAGTAGTAGTATATAGATACTGCAACCGCGCGTTGTTGAGCGCGGCCGGTCTTCTTCTTGTGCGCGCGCGCAACGACTCATAAATTTCGGGCTCCCGCCCCGAAATCGACGCGCTTCGAGCGGCGCGAACGAGAGAAAGAGTAACAAGAAGGAGAATAAGAAGAGCAGGCGAGAGGAGGAGAAGAAGAAGATGTCGAGAGGTGCAGAAGCGAGCGGGAGAAAGAGAGATAAGCCCGGCGAGAAATAGGTGAGAAGGAAAAATGCAAATCGACGCGCCGCCGCTTTATCGCGAGTGTAATGCTCGACTTTATAGCCAGCTCTCTCGCTCTCGCTCGCTCGCGCGCGTGTGAAATTTGTACTCGGACGCAGGAGCGCCTGAGTGCGACTCTTAATCTTTCCCTTTCGCGAACGCGAACGCGCGACATACACACGGGAGGAGGAGGAGGAGAACCAGTTCCCAGGCGGAGAGGAGAGAGAGAGATCCTTTCCGAATATTCCCGGATTCGCGAGAGTTAATCGAGAGACGAGAAGAGCTCGTTTCTGCTGCAGTCTTAATTCTGAAAATAGCTCTCTCACTCGTCGTCGTTGCTGCTGCCGCCGCCGTCGCCGATGTTGCTGCTCCTTTTGCTTTACCTCGTCGTCGGGATTTCTCACTCGAGCCTGTAAGAGAGGGATATAGGGTGGGAATGAGAAGAAAAAGCAGAGGCCGAAGGCTTGAGTATATATATGTACAAACGAACGCGGCTTCATTTAAATAATCAAAGTCTTTTACAAGAAATATTACAGTTATTACACTTATTACAACGACGCAATATCTCGCTCTCGATTCTTAGACACTGCTATGCATATATGATACACAATTGCTGCTGCCATTTCTTTCTTTTTTTTACACCGACGACGACATGTATATATAATACACATACGAAGACACACACATGCATACAGAGACAGTTTCTCTCTTCTGTTTTTTTTCACCCGGTGAATCGCTTATACACGTCTAATTGTTATATCGCTTTTATATCGTACACGCGTGCGCGCGTGCTTTGTAGGACTAGTTCGCTCTCTCGATTGCCGCAACGCGTTGATGCGTCTCGATCGCTCGTTCGTATGTAGAGTCACTGCACATACATATATAGGAATGCGCGTATGAAAGACAGTCTTCTGCTTTTCTTTATACATATATATTTCTATGTATATGTTTCACTGGTAGGGCACTTTCACTGTATATATATAGATGGGCGATCGAGTGGTTCGTCGACGTAACCGGTTAATTGATAAATCGACGATCGACTCGTGTCTAGCCTATTAATTTACACGGTTACTTTATTAAATTATTTATCGGATGCGGTTAGTCTTACGCGATCGGCGGCTTATTAATTAACCGGTTATGGTGTTGAATGGCTCGGTGATTAACTTTAACGATCTTGTACGTTTTGATTAACGAATCGATAATTCGTGAATTATTTCCGATAATCGCCAAAAATAAAACAGTGAAGAGTCACTACTCGGCTATGGGGAAATTCAAATTTCACTATACATGTACACTAAAATGTGTATATTCGCTAAAGGATCAGCAGATTTCCCAGAATCTGCATTAGTCACTTCACTATTTTATTTTTAGAAAGTATTCGAACGTTTTTAAAGTTCAAAAATCCATAGTAACATTTCAAGCGAATCCAATGCAGTTTTAAAATACTACGCTGTTACCACTAAAACGTTCTAAAGCACACTCGACCGCGTGAACCACTCACGATCCGCCCCCTTGCGCCCGGCCGATTGCACTCGTCATCAGCGATCGTGCTTGGTGAGTTCGAGTGGTTGCTGCTCGGCGGCTGCCCATCGTTCGCGCCACGCGGCACCAGCCGCCCTCGGCGAGTCGTCATCTTGCACCTGTATCTCCTCATCTTCGTCGTCGTCCTCGTCCATCGGCACAGAACCTCTCGACGGTCCCTCGTTGTTATCCGTCGCGAGAAGTTGGCTGATGGCTCGAAACGCGCTGGGTTTCTGATGGCTAGGTCGCTCCACAGCTCTGAACGCGCTCTTCTCGCCGCTACCCAACCTAGTGCCACCGGTTGACTGCGAGGGCGCTGGCGGCGGCGGTGCTGGTTGAGACGGTTGATGAGGTGGCGGTGGCGGCTGCGAGGGCGCAGCGACGGGCGGTGGGTGGGGCGGCGGCGGCGAGCGCTTGAGCAGGTTCATGCGCTGGTGGCGCCGCCACTTGGCCCGTCTGTTGGAAAACCAAACCTAAGAGTCACGACGGTTAGCTCTCGTTAGAAGGCACACATTGTACGTTGGTTGCTGGGCTGGGTGGGGATTTTGGGTATGACGGTGGTAGTGAATGTAATGGGTTTTGTAAACGGGAAGAGGGTTTGGTATGCGGAGGTATAAGGGGATAGGTTTCAGGGTGATATAGGGGTATTATACGGGCGTTAAATGTTTCTTGGAGCTGGAATTAATCAAAACCTCTAGTAGTTTTCACTGAGACGATAAGCGTAAAGGAAGGTACCCAGGTACTCAATTAACATGGTATAATTGATATTCTTGTTTTTCGAGCTTATAGAAAAGTAGATGGAAAAAGGCTTCCCAAAGTAGAGGAAAAGTCGAGAAAAATGGGACAAAAAATTTAGGAACGTAAGTAGAAATTTCTGTGTATGGTTAGACCACACGCATTGGTTTAGATGGGTACCGTTATTTTAATCTCTTCCCGCGTGATTTATTTTAATAAAATTATATATAATGATTAAATTATACATTTTAAATGAATAAAACTGACTGATATTTCCAGTATTTCACCTGAAGAATTTAAAGCATACGATATTTTTTACTTATCAGACAAGATAACGACACAATAAAAATTTAAGTTTTGTCCACAACACAAGTCCTAAATAGTGGCAACGTTCTCAGATATTCCCTACAAAAAGCAATCTTTAGCGTTTTCGTTTAAAACTGCTTATAATAAATGTTTAATTGGTCACTGTCAAAGTACTACCCTCCGGTCTTTAATAATTTTATTGTCATGCAAAAAATAACTAGACTCGCTTGACAGAGCACGGTAAATAATTTATAGGTAGTCTAGCTACAAAGCAAGATACAATAACGCTATGATAATTTGCATCAGGCAACTGACAGCAATTTGCACTGCATTTCATTACAATACAATTATCGTTCATTACTTGCGTTGCAATTGTGACATTGTGACTTAACATACTTTTTTTAAGAATTAACGTCAAGAAAGATATAGCGTTCAAGTAACTACGAGATATTTGACCTGAATTGCGTAAACTAAATTATAATAGCTTCATTATAATATATTATGAAATGGGTAGAAAAAATATTGAAAAGTTAACCGAATACAAAAGTTATTTAACTTTCATGTTATACGTGAAATGAAAACCTTATTTTTTGATAATAGAGCAACTATACGCAACATAACTCAACTAACGAAATCACCAACATTTTCGACTTCCACTCCAAGAAACCCTCAACACCCCATCATCGCTATACCAAATAATCGCTACAAACAATGTAAGCACTCACCTGCACACGGGCCTCGGACAGGGACGTTTTGGAGGCGAGTCGCTCACGCGTCGACACGCAAGGGTAATGCGATCGTTCGAACTCCTTCTCGAGCTCCTCGAGCTGCTCGGGGCTGAAGGTCGTGCGATTGCGCCGGAACTTGGGCTGCTCCGAGCCGTCGAGGCTACCATCCTCGCCCTCGCCTTCTGCCGGCAAATATAACAGAGCAACGCCATCGTTTAGTTCGATGTAAAGGTAGTTTGTTTGATTGTGAATTTATGGTCTTATAAGAATTGTATGAGAAAAAAGGATGTAGTTTTCTGTATGAAAGTTTTAGTCTGTTGTAAGAAATATTTTCGTTGTCGTTATTCCTGTAATAGGTAGAATTCGGAGAAGTTTATACTTGTGCATTTGTGGCAAATCCAAGTCTTTAGGAATATTTCGAATTCAACCAGTAAATTTAATTATAGTATTATCGCTCAACTATATAACCAGGGATGAAGTATGATTCACAAAGCTTTTAGATTGAAATATATAAATAGCAAAGTACACGAGAATTTTATTTATCAAAAGTTTTTTTGAGAGCAAAATAAGATATTAACTTATGTAACAAGAAACAATTTTCAAAAAGATACCCGGCTTCACTAGTCTTTCCGTTATGACTCCTATTTTGGAAGAGTAATCAAACAAGCCTTCATGGTTCGGTTTAAATCTTGGACTTTTTGACAAAGAAATAGTTGAGAAGTTTCTCTTTACTTATTCTTTTATTATGATGTAGGAGAAGAAGTCTGTACTCTTTAAAACTTAAGAACTTTCGTAAACTGCAGGTAAGAAACTTGGGAACTAAAGTTTACTTTTACCGCCGTAGCGAAAGTGTTGACAACGTTTTACGAGTTCAGTGTCTTATCACTAAAGTGTCTAGCCCGCATTTTGTACCAAATTGTATGTTTTCATAAAATTTCCTTTCAGCTCTCCAAAAAACTTAATAATTTATGTACAATTTATACGTTATAATTAAAACCAGAACCACGAATAATTTAATATTTAATAAAATCGATTTTAATAAAACCAATAAATATTTAAGCAGTCATTAAACCCGATTAGCGCTAATAGGAAAAAAGCTCAACCTTGAATAAATTTCCAATAAATATTAACAATTCTCCATCGTCTTTGTTTACAGCCATAATTCTCTCCTAATTGCTCGCGCCTCGTACTTATAAATCTCCTTCGAGCTTTATTACATGGGAAGACATTATGCAGATATTTATGAGGCGATGATTAAGAAGACACTCAATTAAAAGTGACATTTTCACGACACCGCGTTATCCCTATCGGAATTAAATTGCACATTTGTAAAACACCTACATAATTTCCCCCGCGCGCACCGATCGGACTTGGCGGCGTTCAACGCTGATCGCGAGCGCGCGCGCGCATTTGACTCCCAAATGAATTCTCTCTCTCTCTCTCCCTCTTTTTGCCGCTCAAAGTCCCGGCAGCGCAGACTTTGAAATTGTCGCTACAAAAGGAGAAATCGCGATGTCGCCGAGTGTGTAGACACAATGATGATCATCGCGCGTCTGTCGAATTATCATGGTTATGTAATCGTAATGTTTGACGAGTGTCATGTGATCGCAAACGTATTATTTCTTCATTGCGCGCGATAATTATTCCGGCTGTCTATACGCGCGTGCGATATCTTAATTTTAGGCTGGGTGGCGCGCGCGTGTGTGCTCGATTAGAGCAATTATTCGTCAATCTGATTGACACTATGATTTTATCGCAGAAAATTACAAGTTTACGCGGTTTCAATGCTTCTTTCATCAGTTTTTCGATCGAAGCTTCAGAAAACGTCGGAAGGTCGTTCGAAAATTTTTTTATTGTTACATCATGCTTCAATACTTAATTAAAGAAAAAAAAGCAAAATGAGATAGTATAACGATGATATTTGGATCAGTAACGGTATTCGTAAATGTAATTAATTACATTATACAATTAAAATTAATGAATTATCAAAAAAGGCTTAAACACTTGATAATGGTTTGATGATACCGAACCTTAGGGTGAAATTAGGTTTTCACAAACAAAATTACTGAAGTTTGATTTTGTGTAAATATGCCCTAGATTACTTATACATACTAATTATTTGAAAAAGTTTATTAACATTTTTCATATTAGTAGTTTATGGATAGCTAATTACTGATTAGACTGAAAGGGAATCCCAGAGAATCAAGTATAAGAGAGTAAATAGAATAATTAGTTTTGACATGAACAGGTATGACTCTTATTTGTTCATGTCCTCATACGTCTAAATCAATCTTTTAACCGAAATATTATCTCTGCAAACAATGGATAGCATATTCTACAATGGACGGAATTCTACAGACTTGAAGCTGTTGGAATAAACCTTGGAATAAACCGCTCCGCTCTTAATTTCATTATAAATTACACCAACACGCACGTCATCAATTACCGAGCGCGCAGAGAAAAAAAAAATTTTCATCGATTTTAGAAGACTTTTTTAGTAACCACCTACATTATATTTTGTTGATTTTAGAATATGAAATCGAATCAGAATTATTGCATTATTTTTTCTAATCTAATGCATGATAAAAAATCACGCTATTTATTTATAATATTTTGAATTTTTCTTATAATTAAGCTAAATTCACAACACTATCAAAGGGCTCACAAATCTTTCGTTTTCGGCAAATATGAAAATTCAGAAAAAAGACTGTTCATGGTTTCCCCTTCGAAGAGGAGACAAAGCTAACACTACTATCTAAAAATTACTCAGATAGGTATAAATCAAAAGAAATTTTCCATTTAGAACAATGTGACAAAGTCTAAGTCGTACACGGGACATTTTAATTCTAAAGAAGCTCTGCACAATAATACTGGTTACTCAAATCATACGTTATTATGAATCCATTTTCATCCACCTTTCTCGTCACATATGAACAAATAAAAAATCCTACGAAACAAAGCTACAATTTTCCTCCCAAGGAAAAAAAGACTCACCCTGATGCAGGTACCCTCTCGCGATCGCATCCACAGCATGTAACGCGTGCTCGGGACTGGCAGCAGCCGCAGCAGCCGCCGCTGCAGCAGCTGCGGCTGCGGAAGGCAAAGGCTGCTGGAGAAGCAGCGCAGACGCGGGTCCAGCGATACCAGGAGGTAGGCTGCCAGGGAAGAGCCAGGGATGACCACCAGGGCCTCCCGGCCACGCTGCAGCCTGCTGGTGGTGGGACGACTGTGACGAGGGCTGGTGCCCTTGCTGCGAGTGCTGCGACTGGGACTGCGACTGTTGCTGGAGGTAGGGGTGAGGCCCACCGGCGTAGAGGCCGTACCCCGCCGCACGAGCGAACTCCGCGGCGGCGCGCTCTGCGGCTCGGTTGCGAAGAATCCGGTTGATGCTGCTGACCGAGGGCGCGGTTGCGTTGCTGCATACGCCTGTGGAAGTGGATGTAAAGGTGTTAATCAAGTTCTTGTCATGTTCAAATTGTTTAGCATTCGTTTAAGTTAAGTTGAAAAGTCGTGACCGAGTTAAAGTTTTTAATTGACTATATAGGTTTTTAATCAAATTTATTTGGGTGTCAAAATTATCAATCTCATACTGTTGTTGTTGTTATTAGTGACATAATCATAAAGTTTAGGGTCTTTAAGTAATAAATCACTGATACAGGTTGATAGTTGTCGGACATTTTCGTTGTAACGCAGTTATTCAAAAATAATCTTTGCTAAATTAATAAATCTTAAAACAAAATAGAGACTGTTTATTTTACGTTCGCTGCCTTAATGTTTAAAATCATTCGTTTTGTTTTCTATTGCGATTCGTAAAAGAAAAATTTCAATTATATGAAATAATTTTGTTGTAATTTCCAATTCTTAAGATACGTAAAGAAAAATCATTCTCCAAGTAATGGATCAATGGACAATATTCTCAGCCGGATATACGGTTTGAAATTATCGGTCGGAACGAACGACACACTGATTGGAAAATGAATTATAAAGAAATCCATTACCGACTTCTGAATCGTATCAGTAGTATATACCGCACACTCCGAACTATATTATCACCCAACAAAAAGACACCGAGAGCTCAAAATTGGCTCCCATTCAACAACTGAAAAGCTACACAGTCCGCGTACCATTGACTCGTTTCCTGGCCGATTCATGCCACAGCCATCGCCATCGCACGAAGGTGTACCTTGTTCTCACCGTTTACCGATGATTCATTACCGAAGTATGACTAACTCGCAGCGCAGCGAAATACACACCTCGCAATTTTCCGACCGTTAAAGAAGAATTCCTTCCTACCGAATCCCAAAAATCCGCTCAACGAGCCGAAAGCCCCCCTAATAACATAATCGCCCGCAAACTGTCCAAACACGCGCTCCCTCCACAGACCAAGAAAAAAAAACAACTCCAAAAGAATCCCTCGCGTGCTCCCTAATACTACTGCTGCTCCCTAATCGATACCCGCGAAACCCATTCACCTTCCAGGAAGCCACTACCCAGCTTACGCAATATCGGGATTATCCACTTACCCTCGGAGATGAGCCTCTCGCGGATCTCCCAGGCGAAGATGGTCGGGTTCTCGCGCTTGTACTGCTCGATCTTGGAGACGACGGCGGGCGTCGCAACCTTGGGCTTGCTGCCACCGATGAGGCCCGGCGGTCGCAGGCTACCCGTCACCAGGCCGAAGTCCACGCCGTTGATCCGTTTGCTCGCGCCACGGGCGGCCGCTGCTGCCGCTGCTGCTGCCGCGGCGACGGCACGACGTTGCTGCTCGTCGCCGTACGTGCAGTCGCGGACTGCGTCTGTAGAAAAAAAAAGACACAGGGGTTGTGATGAGTATGGTTTGTTTTATAATACTTATGGAGAAGGGGGGTGACTTGCTCTAGACCGGTAGGAATGAAGTAAAAATTTTCTGATAATAAATTACGCTGGATTCTTCTCGGGTATTGACCCGAGTATAAAAAGATCCTGGAATATTCTCCCTCTTAACATAAGGAGTGAACACTCTTAGGAGTTTTTAAGAGTAGATCGAATCAAATCTTTGTCAGTTTTTGTTACCAACGTAATAGTTTTTAATTGTGTCATTCTCTTGTAAAAAGTGTTTCGTCTACTTCTGAATAAATAAATACATTTATATTTTTTAGCAACTTATTCAGTTATTTCGCTTCATCCTCTTTCTCATACGGAACAGAAGATTTTATAGATTTCATAAGCAGAGGTCAGCTTCTTTGATTATACAATCAACAGATTTAGTTTTTGTTTAAGAACTGGTTGACGTTTTACCAAAATTGAAGATGAATTTTTGAAGTAATAAATTAACGTAACAAGAGAAAATAATTTTGTCATATTATCATTTCTTTAGTAAAGTGTTTGTGAAAACTATTGTGAACACCAGTGGTTAGAGAAATGGTGCATCCTTACAAATTACTGCACACCGTCACATATTAGAATATAAAATAATATAGCCAAAAGGCTTATTCTAAATACATATATTAGTAAAAGGAGCTAGAAAATTAGATGCTTCTTATTCAGAAATTAGCTAATCTTTTGCGGGAGTATTTTCAAACATTGTAATTATAATAATTTAGTGTAAAATTTTCAAATAGAAGGTCGCAGGTCCTGTATAAGATTACATATTCGTCAATATTTTCGTATTTTCAGATATTACATTCTGAAATTGTTATTTTCGTAATCCTAACAATTATTCGATACACTTTAGAGTCAGAATAAAAATGAAATAATGCACGAAAACTTTTGATCGTCTTCGACTTTACGTTACGCACTACATATTATTAAATCTCTAAGACGTTCAAAATTAACCCGGAACCGTTTACCAAAAATATACGCAAAATTAACCTCCAAATACCTCTCGGATCTTTTAAGAAACCCCAACTTATCATGGCCCTCCCTCATATCAAATTATTCAAAACTATTCAATAATCATAGCCACCCCAAAAGCTCTTCGGTCTCCTTCCGCTATCCCTTCATCCTCTCCCCCGTCCTTCTCGGTAAACCATCCTCGGTCTGTCCAAGGTAACCACCGCCGCGTTGCTCCTTGAAAAACCTTCTCTCCTCACACGTATACCGTTATTAATATAAAAATGCTCCCGCGCTTGCGTGCGCTCTCACGGCTCTCGGTGTGCCCTCAGTGTGTTCGTGCTAATGGGCAGGTCCTGCGTGCGCGAGAGCGGCTTTGTCCGCGTCTCCCCGGCATTTAATAAAGGAAACCGCACAAATCGGTCAATTATCTTGCGTCAGAGAGAGAGAGAGAGGGCCAAGACCGACGCACACAGACAGAGAAGGTAAATACTTGACCTCGCGTGCGCGATGCGCGAAAAGAGAGGGAATCGATTCTCGCGAGTTAGCGCGCGGTTACGCGCGTGTGCTGGAAAGAAGGACGAGCCATTGTATATGTGTGTGTGGGGCTAGCCCTTTTACGAATTATGCCTGTTCCTTTCAGCGGTCTCTTTTCTCAGTCTCCTTTTTTCTTTCCGCGAGTAGCCGCGCTCGTGCGCGTACATTATATATATATAATTGTCGCGGCGTTGTTATTTCCCCCGCGAGAAATCGTTTTCCCCTCTCGTTACCAAGAGTTTCTCCGTATATACGCGCGTGCGCGCCTGCCGAGCGAATTTCTATAAATATCGCGCGTTACTCATCATATGTATATACACCGAGACGATGACGAGGAGCAGCAGCAGCAGCAGTTTATGATTACCCTCTCCGCCGGTTAAATTCAAATCGCTCAGCCCCACACGCAATTACGTTCAATTATATATGCGCGATGCGCGCGCGAGTTACGCACGCCGCGTATATAACAGCGAGCTGCCAACCACTCGTCGGTCGCCGGCAGATCACGCGAGCGGATTCACGGCAGCGGCGGGAGCAACCGTATAGAGAGAGTTTTGAGCGAGGAGAGAGAAGGAGAGGGAAAAAAAGAAAACGGGAGAACTTGTCAATGGGCGCAATTTCGCACAAAAGCGCTGATCTTATTACCGAAATTATGCATTGTGCTCGGGGTAGCCTTCGAAAATTGGCTGCAGGAGAGAGAGAGGCGCTCGAATGTATGGCGATTTTTTGGGGCTGACACGCCAGATTCTTACGGTTTTTTGCGGGACTGCTGCGTGTGTATACTGACGTGCGCGCATCAGGGAAGAACGGGCGATTGCGCTCCAGCTAAGTGGCACATGGGAGGTGGGAGGTGGAATTGAAATATCAATATGGAGTGAGAGTAGTTTATGGGAAAAGGATCTTAAATATTTTATGCGTGGTATATGGTATAGCTCCCAATAAATAGCCAAGTTTTTGACTGATGATGCTCAATCCAGATCCAAAATCAAAATAGGGAGTTTCCCATTCCGATTTTGCGTTTAATATCGTTTTATTATCAGGAAACCTGGAAAACGCATTCAGATAATTTTGCTAGGGTGAGCATATTTCCCTGTACTCCGGGATTTCCTGATAATAAAACGGTATCTAAACAAAACTAGCCAGTAAATTCCCCTATTTTGACTTCAGATTTGGATTGAACGCCTCAAAATACGTAAGAAAACATATTTCTTATGCCGAACAACTTTCTTTTTTTTTCGTGAGATGTGTTATTTTATGAGATATTAGTAATTCTAAAGAATGATGGATACTTTTATTAAGAAAAATTGTAATGTATAATAAGGGTTATAGAAAAATAGCTGATGTATGATTTAAAATCCTTTGATGACGAATTATAAAGGTAAATAATTTTAGCTATATTTAACATGGAAACTTATAGAAGGCAACAATTTCAATGTCTCATGTTATATGAAATTTATAAAGAACATTGGATTACAAAATTCAAAGTGTAACCAGTTGGGTAACAGTACACATCAGTAACGAAAATCATGCTTACTTTTAATTTGATTCGATCACGAGCAAATGACATAAATCAATATTCGAGCACAGTTAAAATTGTCAATATATTAACCGTGTTATACTATGAACTTTAAAATCATTTGACGTGTCCAAACCTTCATCCCAACATCTCCACCCACCACCGCCCTGATCACATACGCTCACACTTACCCATACATCGACCAATCTCGATACTTATCTCCTTTATTTACATCTCTCCTAGATCCTCGCAAAAAGCCTGCCTACCTAGCTCGACACAACGCTCCGGTAATTCCGAACGCGATCGCGAGCGCGCTCACACTTACGCGAGCGAGAACATATCGAATGTCATAGCAGCGCGGCGGTGGTTTTATCGGCGCGTTTCGATCTCTCTCTCTCTCCACTATCTCGAATCAGGAGAGCCGCGCGCCGCCTTTATTTACGCGCGGGCGCCTTTTAACGATGAAAGTTTATACGCGCACGCGGAGATTCGCCCGCGATTTACACGCTCGCGGTTTTATTGGCCAGCGAGAGAGAGAGAAAGAGAGAGGTTACAAAAATCACCGCGGATTGGGTTTTATACGGTACAACGCGAATGTGTATAATAAAATTGTATGTGCACGACATGTATATTGAATTCTAGGCTTTGATTCGGATAATTTTATATAAGTATATATCTAGTCCCGACAAATCGATGTATATACGTACAGAGATGTATACAGATTTTATTCGCGACGATATAACACTTATAAAGTCGCGCGCGTACACTTAAGCTTCGACGTGGAATTCCCATACACCATTCGCGGTATGCCTAGTATATAGGTAAAGGTATATATCTAACTCGTTTGAAATTGGCGCTAAAAATTGTTTTACGGCTCCGCGCTCATAAGCGCGCGAGTTAATCCGAGCAAAGTGTATATAATCTTTTGCCCGTGTTCGCTCCCTCTCCCTCGTCTCGTTAAGCACATTTTTATCGCCTATCAAACCAATATCCACGTCCATTCCGATTAATCTCTCTTCCTCGCTCCTATATAGACAAAATGGCATAATTAATTTGCCGAGCGCGCAGAACTCGCGCATAGAAATGTTATGAGTTGGAGCGGGTTATACCGGGAGGGGGAAACCCTGCGGGCGCATCTGCCTAATCCAATAAACGGTACACAACTCGCGACGCGACCAAAGCTCCGGGCGATCAGCTCTCTCTCTCTTTCCCCACTCTCGAGGAGGGGGCGAGTTATATGCACGCGGGCACGGTCGCGCCGTGTAAGTTCACACCTCCGTGTCGCCTCTCTCCGCGCGCGTAATTGGCAGAAGAGACGCGCCGGTGTTGCTGGCGATTCAGAACATTTTCTCGCGGTAAAAGTATCAGTATACGTGCGTGCGAATGTGCGTGCATTGGGTAGGTACGAGGCGTTTTATGGATTATTAATGAGCTGCGCTTAAAATAATTCTCCGGGACTAGTTTCCGAGATCTAGAGCTTATCTGTTCATCGACTGTATACACATATATTTTGTTTCTATTGGATCTCGCCGATCCCTACACACATTCATATATATATATTCAAGTAAAAATAAAATCGATACATTTCTTATGTATAAGCGTGCGTATAAATAAAGTATCTTCGCGCGTGGCGATAAGGCCGTATTAATTCGCCCAAGGTATATAATATAATATATCCACAGAGAGAAAATCGGACCTCTAAATCACCCTAATAGCGCCGATACGAATCACCTGCGACGAAAAACAACACTATATGTATATACCAGGCAAAAAGCTACGCATCTCCTCGGTTAAAATTCCAAACCAGACCTGACCAACAGATCGAACCGACCGACCGAAAAAAGAAAAGAATAATAATAATACGCGCGCAAGCAACCTGCATAAGATGACGAGGCGCTGTATATATATAAGAGAAGCGAAATCGATCGATCGATTTCAATCGTCATCGTATATATAGCCGCCGCCGCTTCTGCTGCTGCCCACAGGAGCATCGTTGTAAAGCTGTTAGCCGTTAAAAAAGAAGAAGAAGAAGTAAAAAAAGAACAACGAGAAGAGAGAGAGAGAGGAAAGAGAATGGGCTATGCAAGCGCGAGTCCACGGGCCGCGCGGCTTCCTCCAATTGGATTAGCTCGCTCTCTCGCACTAGCGCTACGTGTACAAGACTCACACACGCCCGCCTATATATACACGACAGTACATCTTTCGACTTTACGTACGTATATACGTAAACGCGTAGTGCGCGCTCGACATAATTCGAGGCCCCGAGACCGTGAAAGTTAACTCACCGGGTGCGCGCGAGCGCGGATTATATAGCCGGCGCTTATCGTACCGCCGGCAGATGAAGATAAGACTTTGTTTTTTACAAAACCAGCACACGTGTTAGTGTGTGTGTGAGAGAGAGAGAGCACTGATAAATCGATTTGCGACGAGGTAATCTAATAATTGGCTCGCGGTGCGTGCCGATGTGCGTGCGAGTGTAGGGCAGCAGCAGCAGCAGCAGCTGTCTGCAGTGTCGTGTGAATTTTTCCTTCCGGGAAGAGAGTAGCTGAGTGTGTCAAGCAGTTGGCGGATTTAATTCTCTCGCGTATGTACGTGTGCCGCGATTATTGTATTTTTCTCTTACAACTGTGTTAAAGGCATCTGACTAACTCGATAATAAAGCCACACGTGTGTTGACGATCGAAGTTATTTATTCATGGCGAGAGAGGATGACTAAAGATTTACCTTATATTTTTCGCGAGTTAATTGAAAAGCGAAAACACAGGCGACTCGTTTATCACGTCGAATGATCCCCCGCTAATTCGCCGCGGCAATCGTCCCGAGCCATATATCAGACTGCTAGACTCGCTATCCGAAATTGCCGAATTAAGTCATCACGCACGCACTGCACACAGCCGAACTATTCCAGCCCAAAACCCGATTCCCTCTCCCTCCGTCCGCGCGCGATTATGCTAATTAATGAGCTGTTAGCCGGAGAGAAATGGCGGGCCGCGCGTCGACGCTCCCGTGCGCTAAATAAATAATAGGGAACAAGTCGCCCGATGTTATCGGCGAAAGCTCGCGCGGTCGGTCGGGATATACCGACGGCGTATATATACTAGATTGATCTCCGCGGCGTTAAGTAATTGGCCGAGCGATTACGGCGCGAGCGCGTTATACTCGCCTCGTGGATGAAGACATTACTACTCTCTCTCTCTCTCTCTCGCGACTCGAAAAACAGATGAGGAGAGGAGAGGCGAGAAGAGAAGCCGAAGAAAGAGAGGGAACGGGATTTTTACGAGCCGCTCGTAAAGTTAACGAGGAGCGAGCTGCGAGCTCTCGGTCCAGCTATATTTTTTACTGTAAAGGAGAGCTGCCGCCGCCGCAGCCGCTGCTCCTTTATGCTTAGCACACGCCGACGACCTCGCGCCATTAGACCTTTCACGCGCAAGCAAGCAACCAAGCAAGCGGCGAAATGTGAAAGCGCGAGCGCGGAAACACACCGGCCGCTCGCGCGGGTAAGTTTGATTGACAAAGGCGAATTTCCCCACCAGCCCGCACTCACCGCAGATGGCGCGGCTAAGTGGTGGGTGAGAGCGGTTTTATAGGAGAGCCGACGGTTGCTGATTACACGCCCCCGCTGCGTATGGCGCGCGCCCGCGAATTCAATGAAGAGGTAAGAGTGGTTGCGCAAACTTGCAAGGGGAGAGGGGGATTATAGGATGGGGAAAAGAAATTGTGCAAGAGGTGGATTGTGTAGGGGTATGATCGATTTCGGGATCAATTTTCTGGGGGAGGGTAAGATGTGGCTGTGTTGTAATTTTTTCGAATTGGGAGTAATTGAAGGGTGTGGGCGGAAGGTAGCTATGGAAAGTTATAGGTCTTGATGTTGAGGATGCAATGAGGTGAGCTCAGGAGATGGGGAAACTTGTCGTTTTGATAATTTAATTTGATAACACTTTTAGTAACTAAACATAATTCTGAATTTTAAGATATCTGAGGTACGAGACTTTTGACTCCTTTATAAACATAATTCCAAGGTCTTAGAATTGGTTCAGCACGTCTGAATTTTCAGATTTCTAAAATATAAGATTTTTGTTAAATATTATTAAATAATAGCATTGCTTGTGCCTTATCCAAGACCAACTGTGAATCATCCCTTTACAATTTTTTTCTCCGAGCTCTAAATGCATGAATTTTTAAAACTCGCATGTATATATTTCTTAAAATCAAATTTCTTTATTTCTATTTCAAAATTATTACAAATAGATATTGGAGACAAAAACGTGTAGAAAGATGATCCAAAGTTGATCTTGAAGGGCACAACCAATGTTACATTATTTTGTAGAAAAAATGAATACAAAAATTGTTTTCGCTTTGTTTTGAAGATATCTCAAAAATAAGACGTGATGGGCCAATTTGGACTTTGGAATCATGTTTAGGGGGCAAAAATACACGGAGATATGGTGGTCTAGTCTCAAGAACATACTACTTTTTTCTTTTTGTGGGCCTATGTAATTTTAATAAATGTATAAATGTTAACCATAAATGACCTGTTTTTTATCTAACTTTATGGCTTAAGTCAATATTCTGCTTTTATTTAATAATTGTGTACAAATTAAGTGAATTTTGGTAGTTACATTTGATAACATTTATATTTTAAGTACTAGTAATACTTATAAGCACATTGTGTTACATATTGATTTTTATTAAAAATGCTTCCATTTGATTTACATGTTAACCATAAAATATCGTTTATTTTCCATCAGGGAAATGGTAAAATCAAACTTGAATTTTGTTTCAACTTATATCATGTTTTGATGCAATTATTTTCTATAATTCTAATCATCCAAAGCTTCCACTCAAATTTCAGCTTCACGGTTTATCACAAAGTATTTACAAAACGTTGCATTCCATCATCACCATACACATACCTAAACCACATCGCTAGAGGGGGCCCCGAATCTCCCCCCACAGTGTCTGCATACACACATGCTTTGCCGATTTTTTAAGACGCTTCAACGCGCGCGGCGAAATTGGCCATGATGAATGGCCCATCCCGCGTTGTCATTTCGCACATAATTCTGTCCGAATTCACGAGCTCACGAACAAGTTAAAAGCCAATTATATCGGTGTAAATTTCGGTGCAAATTAACCGTTTACGATAATTGCGAGTTTCAAAGGTTATGCCACAAAATGCGCGCGTACGTGATTGCCCAAATTATCCCAATCGGCCCATTCACAGCTCCGCACAGCGCGCTGCCGAACTGCTTAAGCTCACATACGTTTAAGCCAATGGCCAGTGCGTTATGGCGTTCTTTGCGGTAATCGGCCAAAAAGCGAAGAGGAATGTGTGAATATTTATCATACATACTGCTTGGTATAAGCTTGCAAAGTGAACGGGTAAACTTTGAGTCTTGGTTTATCACTTTATAGTTTAATATTTTAACGTTTTTACTTTTAAGGAGGTATTACAATTATATTATAATTTACGGAAAAAGTAATTGGATATGATTAACAACTAATTTGCTAAAGTTATGAACTAATTGATTAAAAAAAGTAATAATAATACAATAATGAAAAGGACGATTTTCCTAATCGAATTAAATCCTGTTGATTAGAGTAATAAATATTTTTTCCAATAAAGTAGAATCATAATTCTTTACTTCTAGATATGTCCATGTTTACCCCTGTAAATCCTGCATCCAAATCATTGTACTCAACCGTTGCGAATTAAAATAATCAATAAATATTGAAAGCTTCATAACCAGCCAAACCTCCAATCAATTCCCACCTACCTCAGCAGCAAATTCCAGCCTGCCATGCTATTACCCACCTCGTGATCGACAATAGAAACGGCACCTGACAATTTCACCTTAGCGCGTTCCCACAGCACACATACATATGCCCGCACCTCTCGTATATTTTTCCCTCCAACTCGACACATACACACACAGCACCGAAAGCATATTATTTGCCGAGTGAAGTGAAAATGGCCGATCGCTCTCTATATCTCCCGAGTGAAAAATGCCAGCGTCCCAGGCAGCAGCAGCGGCAGCTAACAGCGAGCGACGGCCGATGAAAAAGGAAAAGCGCCGGCCGGCACCTCGTAAACGCGCGAAATTAGAAAGTGAGAGGCTTTTTTCGGATGAGGAGCAACAGCAGCGCCGCTCGCTCTCCTGCGAGTTTTGCGGCTTTATAAAACGGCCGTTAATGCGAGACTTCCGGGAACGCTCTCGCTCGCTCGCGCAAGTTAATCGCCTAGTGCTAACGAGCTTGCAAAGTCTCTTTCTCTCTCCTGCAACGCCCGTCCTTGTGCCCTATAATTTGGATTCTGCTCAAATTGCTTTTTACGCGCGCGCATACTCGCGGGAGAGAGAGAGAGAGAGAGGTAGAGAAAGAAAGGGGCCGTCGCTATATACGTACGTGCGCGCGCTTTTTGCGCGAGCGCTAAAGCGCCGATGTGCGCGCGCTCTGTAATCACCTATTAAAACGACGCCTCTCGCGTTTTCCACCTTGTTCTTCTCTTATAGGCCGCATGTATAGACGCACTGCAGCGAGGAAAACAATTCGCCGGGGTGTGTTGTTTCGACGGCGACGAATTAATGCAGTGTGTACATGCATATATGCGGGTAGTTTCCGCGAAACTGTGTGGTTTCAAAGGAGGCGAGAGAAACTGGAGGGATGCGGCGCGCGCAGTTTTTGCGGGTGGGTAAAAAGGTGGGAGGAAGAGGTGGAAGAGGAATTTTAGTATGTGTAATGGTGTGAGAATGGGAGGATTTTCTTGTACAGTACAGGCGTGTAGAGCTGTTGTGAAAGGCTGATCTTTAGCTTTTCGCGATGTTGAAAATAGAGCTTTTTTTGGAAGTTGATCATTTTCTGGCTGGAAAAAGTTCGTGAAGTAGGTTAAACGATAATTCAGTTCGTGGAAATGGTTTCGCTCGGTTCCAAATGAGTCTGATGGAACAATGTGCCTATACAGATTGGACAACAGTCCCCTTTCGAATTTCATTTTAGTCTTCACAATAGTACGAGTTTCAGTTATAAAATTATTAGGCTTATTTTTAAAACTGCTATACAAATAATATAATTCCATTAATTTTGTACTCTAATCATAATTGATATTTATATTCGATGTAAAAAGTTTAACTGAAATAAGCGTGAATGATTTGTGTATAAAGAGCTATTAGATAGTAAAAGAATATAAGAAATGTTAAAAAACATCAAGAAATATACGTTAAGAAATTTCTAAAATAATTCTTCCAAAAACTCAAATACTTAACACCTTTTAATAACTTCTCACTGCTCCAAAAAATATCCATATTTTCAACGTGCGAACTCACTCTCTGAATTACACATCCCGACACCCATTATATATCATAAACCATCAATACACACGCACGTCCCATCTATAAATAATTTAGCTCTGCCCACCAATAAGATCAGGGTCGTTACGAAAAAAAAGCAACACTGTAGATCGCTTAAGCGAGTAATTTACTACATTAATATTATAATGCCGCCTTTAAAACCCGAAAGCATTAACATTCATAAGATAAATCGCCGCGCTGACAAGGTGCGAGCGAGCGGCGCGCGCGTGTGGCAGGTGCGCGCAAGTCGCACAGATTTCGCTCAAGCTGCGGCGGGCACGTGATGTTTTTATAAGTTGTAAAGATAAAGTACTTATATATTTTGTTGTTTTTTTCAATGAAGAGGTAATTAAAATCAACAGGGCATTAAAATTCAATCTTTTCGGAAATGTTACTTAATCACAGCTGAATATTAAAATACTTATATATTAATGGTGTTAGCTGCGCTGTCTTTGTTTTCAATATTATGTAAAGTTTTTCAGTTAATATGAAAAGCAGGTTACTTTCTATATAATGCCACGTGTAATTCAATATACAAGCTTTTTATGTTCAAAATTCAGTAATTTTTATTTTATAGTCATATGGATTTTGGTCGAGTTATCTGGTTCTATATACTTAAGATGCAGTTCGCTTTTGAAACCTTCCTATTTAGAGTTGAAAATTTTTAAGTTTTTATTATTATTTTTGAGAGTAATTAATTAATTTAAATTGTTTATGAAACTTAAAAAGACTAGAAAAATTAATGCTACCCAAGAATCCCCCTTTAAATTTCTTGATAGATGATCACCTAACTTTATGTAACCTTCTACAAACATCAATAAAAAACAAAAAAAAAGTTTCTCAATAAAAATACAAATAATCCTTTGATTAGAATATTTTATTACGAAAAGAAAACAATTTCTATTTTTTAGGTGATCAAGATTGGTATTCATATCAATAAACTCAAGATTGGATTTATAATATTACCTAATCCTTTCAGTCACGTTTTCTATAGATAGCAAACCTCAAAGCACATTAAAATATTTTCTTATGAAAAGTATTATTTTGCAAACTACGTATTTTAATTAATGTATAACATTTATAATACCGTGGTATAAATGTTAACCATAAATTATCAATTTTTTTCTATGTTTATGATTAAGAACAATATTCTGATATTTGATAATTATGTACTAATTTAAAGTAAATTTTGACATTTACATTCAACAACATTGATATTTTAACTACTTATTCAGTAGATCTAACTAATTTTAATAAAACTACGTTTTATTAAAAAATTAACAATATTTCAATGTTTATAAAGAATATAATTTTATGGTTAAAAGAACTATCAATGATTATTGTTCTACCTTAATAGTTATACTAGGGCAGTATTCTCGTTAACTCTCGCTCGGTTCAAATGTATATTCTCGGTGATTAATTTAGTGGAGAATGTGAACAACAAAGATGGTCTAAAGGCTTTATGATAATTATTTAAATAAGCTGTCTTACAATATTAAAAGTACTAATCAATTTGAAGTCTGTCATAACTTAATAAGAAAGTTAATTAAATATTTACAGAAAATCTTAATAAATTGTCTAACAAAAGACTGCATAACCTTTAAGAAGCCGATCTAAAAAGGTTTTGAGAAACGATTTTCGTGCCTAAAAATGAAGCCCAGTACTAGTATAATTACTTCTCATAGGCCATCTTTCTCCAGATATAGGTTACCTTATCTTAAGGGGGCAAGCCTGGGTTAAGTCCTGAAAAAATAGATTTTAGTAGAATTAGTCAGGTAATTATTTTTTCAAATCTATATAAAAGACAACTTTATACCTCAAAAATATACGCTTAAAAACCAATATTTTAGCACCTCCCTGGCTCCTATATTTTGATTTATAAGTCTGTAATATAACCACTGGATTGAAGGATTAATTTTTGTATAATTATCATCTCAGGTTTCGTAGCATTGCTCTGGAACGCTTTGGCCAAATGAATGAGAGTGGGGAAAATCATGTTTATTTATGTTTACACAAAATAAGCGGAGCAGATTTTGACAATAGACACCTAATTAATTTTAACATGTAGAAATATGTGAAAAAATTGGAAAATCATTAAAAAATCATTAAAAAAATTATTCAAAAATGTATATTAATGGAAGAATTCCAATTTTTCAATAATCTGCTCCGCTTATTTTATGTAAATATATATAAACAAGATCCCCACACTCTCATTCATTTGAGCAAAGCGTTCCAGAGCAGCGCTACGAGACCTGAAATGATATACAAAAATAAATCCTTCAATCCGGTGTTTATATTACAAACTCATATAAATCAAAATATAGGAGCCAGAGA